>CABHPP010142933.1:0-12286 GCA_902168425.1 Peromyscus attwateri | reverse complement strand
AAGGAAGGAAGGAAGGAAGGAAGAAGAAAAAGAAAGAAGAAAAAAATCTAAGGCCAGACATGTCTGTTATTAGAATTTTTTGAGAGAAACACGAAAAGGTACAAAAAATAAATTAAAGGCAGAAATTCATTTTAATACTAGATTTTATTTTGACAAAACATTCCCTAGATCCCAGCATTTTAACATGAGGTCAATGGAAAGCAGCCAAGGGGTGGGGTGGGGGGTCCCAAGGGAGGGTTCCCACCTCTCCATGCTCACTCTTCACATACTGTTTCTTATGGTCTCATCAGTTTGTGCACAATGATTGTTACATGTAGCCCAGGCTGGCCTCGAACTTAGAGATCCACCTGCCTCTGCCTGCCGAGGGCTGGGATTAAAGGCGTGCGCCACCACACCTGGCTCAGGGTAGAAGTTTTCTCAGTGGCCCGTGGACTGCACAACCTGTGAATCATGATTGACACAGGAGAGTCATGTTCCGAATTGTTCTAAATGGATAGTCCCCCCCCAACCCCCATAAACTCCAGGGTCAAAGTTAACTTCACATCTACAGACCTTATAATGACTGGAAACTTTGATATTCACAGCACCTGGGGCTGCACTCATGCCGTGCTCGGTCAGGCACATATTACCCCATGGGCACAGCCATGTGCCAATAAAACTTTATTAGAAACACAACTGTGGGGCCTGATGGGGCAGCCCTGAGGGTGGTGGTTCACAGTGCCCCCTCAGGGCCCGCACCTCCTGTGGGCCTCTCGGAGAGTGTCGTCCTGCTGCTGGGACTCAGAAGTTTTGAGTTGATGTCATTTAATCTGAGAAACTGACACGTGATGTGACAGCGCCTCATGGCCACAGGGTGTGGGACAGCGAAGACATGGAATGTTCAAGACTTGGAGCTGGCTGCCATTGTACCGCATATCTGGAACGTTCTGAAACTTGAGACCAGAAGCCGTGCTGGAAATTAGGGACCTGGAACGTTCTGGAATGGAGGCCAGCCGCCTGAGGGACTCTGGGGACCTGCTGCGTGATGAGTGCTTGGCGATCTAGAACGTTCTGGACTCCGCTGCCAGTGCTGGATGTGAGTGACTCAGAATGTTCCAGACTCCGCATCCAGCCGCCCTGGCGGGCATTCTAGAGTGTGCGGGACTGCAGCCGTGCCCCCCTACCGCGAGCCCCCACCCAAAGATGCAACTGCGGGGGACAGGCACAGAGGACCCCACATGGCCCTGCACTGACAGCGGGGGAGGCCTCCGCCACACTGCAACAGGATACATCAGAGCCTTGCCATTCTGTGTCTGTCTTCATTGAGATCGGGGTTGGTGTCCAGCTACAAACCTCCAGGCCTCAGTTTCTCCACATGCCACGTTGGCCCAGCAGACAGGAAGACTAAGGCTCAGAGAGGGAAGGCCACCTGCCTGCGGATGCTCAGCAGAGGCCTTGCTTGGCTGTCAGGCGTCTGGGTGCTCTTGCCCCCCTCCACCGCTCTAGGCAGGGTTCTCTGAGAGCGGTCCCCTCCGTGGAGACCTGGGTCCCAGCCCAGAACCTCCATAAAAAGTCCCAGGATCAGGGAGAGACTCTGCTACAAATAACAGGGTGAAGAGTGAAACGGGACACCTAGGGGGACCCGCCGTGATCACGCATGCATGGGGTGCGCACTCGTGAAGGACCCACCCACCACCACGCGGGCGGCTCCCAGACCCCCCCCCATTGTGCCCTCTTCCCCACTAAAGGCGTCTCCCCGTGCTTTTTCTGGTCTGTGTAGTATTCTGCAGCCCAGTGGCGTAATTCATCCATCTAGCTAAGGGTGCATGCTCTGGTTCTGGCCCCATCTCTGGGCGTCAATCTGACTGGCTAAGGGTGAGGGTTTGGGGGCGAGCCACCATCCCCCCAGCACTGGGGAAGGCGTCAGTTTCGAGGAGGGGCAGGGGAGGGCTGCTGGGAGGGAGGGGTCTCTGGGCACTCTGGCTGAGGCCTTAGATACCGCGATGAGAGGCTGTAACTGCAGTCGCGGCACTAGGGCTCCATGGCGGGGTTCAGGGTGGGTGAGGGGTTCGCGGCGTCCAGATGGGAGGGGAGAGTGGGCCGTGGCCGCCTGGGTGGGGTGTTCTCTCTCTCCCGCGGCTTCCACGGACGTCTGGTTCTGGAATCTTCCAACAGCGGAAGAAACCTGCAGGGCCCCAGCTAGACCAGCTGAGATTTGTCCAAAGGCCTCAGTTTCCCCGTCTGTAACACACCCGGCTCAGAGATGAAATGGGTCCCGAACAGAGACCCGGCTCCAGCGGGAGACATGGTCTCCCCCACAGAACTCCTACTGCTGCCTCAAAACCCGCCAAAGATTCTCTCCTCTGTGGGAGTGGGCAACCTCTGGTGGTGGTGTCCCACTCTGCGACGCTAGTGAGGGTCCTCCCTGGGGTCCCCCCAGATCTTATCCAACAGGAAATGGTGTTGGGTGAATGTAAAAAGGAAGGAGGGGCGGGAAGCGGGGCAGAGATGGGAGCTGCAGAAGGTGCAGGGGGGAGGGCGGGCACCTGGGTGGGACAGATGGGGGAGGCGGGGAGTGGGGGGGAGACCCAGCTCCGACGCTCGCTCAGCGGAGGCACGTGGTGCGGGCTGGGAGGGCGCTCCGTGGTCCCTTCTCCGTCACTGTGGGGTGGAGGGGGGACCCCAGGAGCGCTGGAGACCAAGGTCGGTGATGGGGTGATGGCGACAGAACCGGGCGCACCCCTCCTCCCCTCCCCTCCCTTCCCCTCCTCCTCCCTCATCTCTAAAAGATTATATTTAAATCTCTTTTGTGCGCCGCGAGATCTGAACTCGGAGGGGCCCGAAGAGGCGGTTTCCATGGCAGCGACAACTGCCGGCTTCCGCGGGGTGAATCAGCGTTGCCATGGCAACCCCATCTTCATCTGCCCAAGGTGCTAGGGAGGATGGTGGAGGGGGAGGGCCGGCGGGGGCGTGTGGGAGGGGCCGTGGGGGACCAGGAGGCTAGATCTGGGGGACCCCTCCCCTGCCTCGTCCCCCTACACCCCTCGCTGCCCTGACCCCAGAAGCGGAACTATCCGGTTCAAATCGCCTCCCTCCCCGACCCCGGGGTCGGGTGTGGTACCCAGGTGCAGAGGGGATGGGGTGTGGGGGGGGTTGGGAGGATCTGGCTGGCTGATGGGGCAGGGTCCAGGCAGGTAGTGCGAGTCCTCGGAAGGGTCTTAGAGGAGGGGAGGGGATGGGCTCCCAAAGTGGGTGCAAGAGGAGATTCCGGAAGGGGAGGGGCCCGGAGGAAGTCGAATGCACTGGAGGGGGGAGGGGTGTGCATGAGGGGAGAGGTGTGCAGGAGGCGAGGGGTGTACGGGACGGGAGGGGTGTGGAGAGGGGTGTGAGAGAAGGGAGAGGTGAGCAGAGTGGGGGGGAGGGGTGAAGGGGGGAGAGGAGAGGGGTGGGGGTGCACTATGAGGGCTGCTCACAGCCAGGTGGGGGCAGCGCTGGAGGGGAAGAGGCCAAGGTGGGGGGAGCGAGGGTCACTGGGCTGGTCCAGGACTGTCAGTCAGGTGTCCGCATCCTAGCCCTGAGGTCACAGGGCTGCGTGTGAAGGGGCTAGCCTGATCTGACTTGGTGGTGACCCCATCCTGGCTCCTGGGCCTTCTTGGTCCCCTCCTTCCTTACCCCTAGCATGGGTAAGCTAAGTTCCACTCCCTTCCCCTGTCTGGAGGGAGACAGAGTAGAGGCAGGAGGCATTGAGGAGCCCCGAGGAAAGGGGGGATTTCTGCTGGGACTTTTGAGCTGAGTTTTGAAGGACGAGTAGGAGTTCACCCAAGTGAGTCTCCCAGTCAGGAGGAGGACTCCATCCAGGAACCAAGGGATGCAAATAACAGCCTCCCAGATGTGTATCCCCTTTCCAGTCTGAACTCGGGGCTGTGTGGGGCAGGGGAGCGATACCATCAAATGCCACTTTCTGGGGTGGGACACACAAGAGTCCAGAACA
Organism: Peromyscus attwateri; assembly: GCA_902168425.1. Lineage (NCBI taxonomy): Eukaryota > Metazoa > Chordata > Mammalia > Rodentia > Cricetidae > Peromyscus > Peromyscus attwateri. Next base: position 8,316 of record CABHPP010142933.1, on the reverse strand, counting down.
GTGGGTTCAGGTGTCAGTCAGCTACTGCCCAGTAACAAACACTCCCAAGGCCAGCGACGGCAATTTAAGTTCTTCAGCACGAGGCCTCCTGGGAGTCATCAGCAGCTAGCCCAGGCTGGCACACTTGGACCCGGTGTCCAGAGAGCAACAAGCTCTCTAGCATGAAGTTCACAGCTGTGGCTTCATTTCCAGCATGTTCTATGCTGGAGGAAGTCACTTAGCCAAGTCCAGACACAGGGCTCAAAAACAAACTGACTTCTTGAAGACAGAAATGGCAATGTGAAATTGACGCACAGAGCTCGGGGATCCCCGCCATTTCCAAAGACAGTCTGTCCTGTTTCGAGGATAACTGTCATTGGGTTTTGAAGGCTAGTTAAGAGTTTGCGAGACTAGTTTTGTCCCTGGGTTTGATTGCTTGAGTGTGTGCCAAGAAAAAGTGGGCAGCCGGTGCCTGGCAGAGCTTAGAGAAGGTGCCCGCGCCCCACTCGGTCCCCGGCCGCCCTGACTATGTCCCCCACTTTCCACAGATGGCGCGCCCGATCCAGGTGAAGCCGGCGGACAGTGAGAGCCGTGGAGGTAGTAGTAATCTCCCCGTGGCCGTGGCCTCTGCAGCAGGTCCTGTCCGCAGCCTCAGGGTCGGGGATCCGGCTGCTTCCCCAGACTTCAGACACCCCACACCCTTCCCGTTCCCTCACGGTGCCCGAAGGCTGCAGACTTGGGACGTGGGGAGAGGTGTGGGCAAGGCTGTGGGGACCTCGTGTATATGTAGGAGCTCAGTAAAGCCCAGCCTTGCCGGTCCCTGTCATTCTCCATCTTGGCTGTCAGTTGGGACAGGAAGTAGACCCCCCATAGCGCGCCCTCTCTCCTGATTCTGACTGTCCTCTAGTCAGTGTCTCTGCTTCCCTTCCCTTCTCCATCGACCCTGGGCGACAGGCAGCAGGGCGGCCTGGGCAAAGGTCCTGGGGCAGCTCAGGTCAGGGTTGAGGGTCTGCAGGGCTAGCGCAGGCTCAGCGGGGCCGTGGGCCGGGGCTCCGCCCACAGGGGACCGGAAGCTGTTCGTGGGCATGCTCAACAAGCAGCAGTCGGAGGAAGACGTGCTCAGGCTCTTCCAGCCCTTTGGGGTCATCGACGAATGCACAGTGCTGCGAGGACCGGACGGGAGCAGCAAAGGTGACTGGCAGGCGGTGGGGCGGAGCCTCGCGGAGGGGAGGGGCTTGGAGGGCCCACGGGGAAGCGGGTGGGCGGGGCTATAGTGAGGGAGGGGGCTACGGAGGGGCGGGGCTTAAGTGGCTCCTCCGGGCGGGGCTTCAGTCTTGCAGAGTGGGTGATGGGTGGGACTTTAGGAAGAGAGAGGCCTGAGGTGGGCGTGGCCTGTGGGAAGGGGTAGAGCGGGTGGGGTGGGTCAGGAGGGTGATGGCAGGGACCTGTGGGGAGGGCTGAGGCTGCACCAGGACTGATCATTCTTGAGGATTTTCTTTCTTTTTCTTTCTTTTTTTGATTTATTTATTTATTGTGTATACAGTGTTCTGTCTGCATGTCTGCCTGCAGGTCAGGAGAGGGCGCCAGATCTCACTACAGATGGTTGTGAGCCACCATGTGGGTGCTGGGAATTGAACTCAGGACCTCTGGAAGAGCAGCCAGTACTCTTAACCGCTGAGCCATCTCTCCAGGCCTTGAGGATTTTCATATCCTAGTCCTGAAGTAGAGGGAGGAGAGCAGATAGACTTGGGGGTGGGGAGAGGAGATGTGTGCAAGGCCATCATTAGGACCCCTGCAGTAATGTAGGAGCTTGGTAACGCCCACCTGGCTTCTTAGTCCCTGTCACTCCCTATTTTAACTATAGCCTGCAAAAGGGGAGAGGCTGGAGGGGGAGGGGAGGGGCCGGCTGCGGAGAAGGGGTCAGGTCTGTGAGGGGCGGGGTCATCCCCGGCCCCACCTGAGTGTCTGTTTAGTTGGGGCTGTTGTGTCCCTGCAGATTGGTCCTCCGGACCATGGCCCAAGCCTCTCAGCTTCTCTCCGTGAGTGTCTCAAGTTCTGTCTGTCTTCAAGTGTCTGTCTGTCCGTCTGTATGACTGGCAGACTGGTCCCGCCCTGGATCCATAGTATATGACCCTGGCTGGGGTTGCATCTGCCTCCGTGGCCACCACATGACTTTGTGTGTCCGTCTATCTGACCAGCTGCCATGATCCACAGGTCCCAGTTCACCCTCTGCACCCTGGAGGTCAGAGCTGGTGACTGACTCTTCAAACCTGTGTCTCAGTCGTTCTAATGGGAACTTCTGGGGCCAAGCCTGCATCTGAGAGTGTGTGTGACTGTCGGGGTCTCAACACAGTCGCTGGCAGCTGAACTGACTTCCTGCTGGCTGACCACATGGACAGACAGATGGATAGGTGGATGGATGGGTGGATGGATGGACGGCCGGATGGATGGGTGGGTGGGTAGGTGGACAGATGGATGGACAAATGGATGGATGGGTGGATGGATGGATGAATGGATGGACAGGTGGGTAGGTGGATGGATGGATGTGTGGATGGATGGATGGACAGACGGACGGGTGGGTGGGTAGGTGGATGGATGGATGGACAGATGGATGGGTGGATGAATGGATGGATGGACGGACGGATGGACAGATGGATGGATGGACAGACGGATGGACAAATGGGTGGGTGGGTGGATGAATGGATAGACGGACAGACAGACCGACAGATTAGTGGGTAGGTGGGTAAGGAGACGATGGATGAAAATGTGGGTAGATGGGTGGAGGTAGATGACTGACTTTTTTCTATTTGGCTGAATTCATTGCTGACATCTACGTCTGTCCCTGGAAGATGGTGGTGTGTCTTGTCTGTCCAGGCCACCTTGGCCTTCCCATGTGTGTGTGAACTCCTGTCTACTGTCTTTTGTGAGTGGCAATCAAGGGCTCCGTCCCCCCTTTATCCCCACCTTCTACATCCTTCGGTCTGTCCCTCACCTCTACCTCCCTCTCCTCCCAGGCTGTGCCTTCGTGAAGTTTTCTTCCCACACAGAGGCCCAGGCGGCCATCCACGCCTTGCATGGCAGCCAGACCATGCCAGTGAGTGAGAACTGCCCCTGCTACAGCGGCGGGGGGACGGGGGGAGGGGAAGATTAGGGCGGCTGGGAGCGATGGGTGTTACACCTTCCTAGACTGCTGTCAGACGGGAGGGCAGAAGTCTGCGATCAGGGCTGTGTGACCAGACGCTGTCCTGGTGCATTGTGGTCTTAGCTTGTGGTGGTGACACAGGCTGAGGAGCAGGACCAATGGCTGGACGATGTGTAGAGACCAAGGACTCCGTTCTAGGGCAGTAGGGAGCCACAGTGGGCACCAAGTGAGGGGGGGCTGCCAGGCCATTTGCATAGGTCCTTTATGTCAGGGTCACTGGGGGGCAAAGGAAAAGGTTCCGAGAGCCTGGCTGGGCAGCCGAGCTCAGGTCCCCACCGGGAGGATGAGGGCTGGTCTGGAGAAACTGTATGGAGATAATGGGGGTCCTGGAGACCCATGAGGCCAAGAGGGAGTGGGGAGCAGGTGTCCAAGATGTAGAACCACCCAGGTATGGCTGTGGTCTGTCCCCCAGGGAGGGTCCCCAGGAGTCTGCGTCACTACAGATATCCCCAGCCTTACAGCAGCAGCTTTCTCCCTAACATGGCTGGGCAGGTTCAGGTCACCCCTAGGTTGACTCCCTCACAACCAAAGCCAAGGAGCAGGTTGTCTGTCCAAGGAGGTGTCTGCAAGCCTGGCTGGGAGCATCTGGGCCCAATTACCAGAAAGGACCTGGCTGAGCCCTGATCCTGAACTAAACTCTGGATCCTGGGCCCCAGTTCCTCATATACTGACCCCTGATCCCGCACTGAGCCCCAACTTAGTTCTAGAGCATGAGTAATTGGCGCAGTCACCCACCATGTCCCCTGGTGATGGGAACCTCAGCTGGTCCCAGGTGTGGGCTGTATGGTGCACCACCCAAACTCTCCCACTGTCCCTGTCTGGCCGCTGGATCCCCCCCTGCCTTTGAGGATATGGCTACAGCTAGGATCCCACCCCCCCCAACACACACACACTTTTGTCCCAGACGTTAACCTTGGACTTGAATGCTCCACCGTTACCGTGGCTGTGGCTGCCTCGCAGACCCCATGGCCATGTCGCCACACCGCCAGGCCCAGGATGGCAAGCCCTACGCACTTCTTGTGTGGTCCTGGCTCTTCTGGATGTGGACTCATCCACGGTTGGCACCTCCACTCTCATCCACGGGGACTCCCAGAGTCCTGGGTACCCCTGCCCTTCCAACACCGCACACTGTCCTTACAGGGGGCCTCCTCCAGCCTGGTGGTCAAGTTCGCGGACACGGACAAAGAGCGGACTCTGAGGCGCATGCAGCAGATGGTTGGCCAGCTGGGCATCCTGACGCCGTCCCTCACCCTGCCCTTCAGCCCCTACAGTGCCTACGCCCAGGCTGTGAGTGGCCCCAGCATGTGGGCACTGAGTCTGGGACTCAGCCCCACCGCCCCACCTTCCCCTCTCCCTGTCACTCATTCTCTCTGACCCAGGATCCTGTCCTGGATGGGGCTGAGCCTCAGGCCCAGCAGGGTAAACTGAGCTGCAGTCCAGGCTGAAAGTCCTAAACACAGCCACCACCCTAATCCCAGACGTACCCTGACTATGGACAGAATACTAATGTCTCACTCATTCTGACCCAGATGGCTGGAGCCTGGATCTCACTATCCCTAAATCTGCATTTGGTCCAGCTCTGGCTAAATCCTCAAGGCTGACATCAGCTGAGCTCCTGACTCAGCCTTGATCATTGCCTGATCCCTGATCCCAGGCTGAGCCCCAATCTCTGGCTGTGTCTTGTTCCTGGGCAGACCCGACCCCAATCTGGAGTCCTTTTTCTAAACCTAGTTCTGGGTCAAGGCCAAGCCTAGATCCTGTGCTGACCCAGATCCCATACCCTAGACTGATCTCCAATCTCAGGCTGAATCCTGATCCACAACTGAGCCTCAGTTTCTAACTTAGCCCTGAACCCAGACTGAGCCCCGATCCCAAGCTGAGCCTTCACGCCTGACGGATCCCCGATCCCAGAATGAACTTCAATCCACGTACAGGCCTCCATTTCTATCTGAGCCCAGAATCTAGGCCGAACCTTTCCCCCAAACCAAGTGCCGACGCCCACTGCACCCTGATCTGGCCCCGGTCACTGACCTCCAGCTGAGGCCACGCTTCTGACTGAGCCCTGACCCCAGCTTTGGCTGTAAACTCCATCGGAATCCTCCCCCACCTCTGCTCCTGAGCCACGGTGGGACTGGTCCCACTCACGGCGTCTCTGTCCCCAGCTCATGCAGCAACAGACGACGGTGTTGTCCACCTCCGGCAGCTACCTGAGCCCCGGCGTAGCCTTCCCCCCTTGCCACATCCAGCAGATTGGCGCCGTCAGCCTTAACGGTCTGCCTGCCACGCCCATCGCCCCCACCTCCGGTGAGAGCAGCTTCCGGGAGGCCTCAGGACAAGCGGGCAGCCCCCCCCCCCCCCCGCCCCCGGTCCCCCGCTCCATCCATGTCTTACCCTCTCCCCTCCTCAGGGTTACACTCGCCCCCACTGCTGGGCACTGCCGCCGTTCCTGGCCTGGTGGCGCCCATTCCCAATGGCTTCCCAGGCGTCCTGCCCTTCCCTGGGAGCCACCCTGCCCTGGAGACTGTGTATGCCAATGGCCTCGTCCCCTACCCAGGTAACTTGGGAGAGAGAGTGCCCGAGCGCTTAGGACAGTGCCTGGAGTGGGCACGGTGGCTGGGGGACATACCTAGGTCCCCACAGCATGACATCCGGGGCATGGCAGGGCGGGACAAGGGGCATCCAGGCAGGTGTGAGCACAGGAAGAGGCTGGTGAAGGAGGCTACGTGAGAATCACGCACAGGGAAGGTTCTGGGTTCAAAATCCAGTTCAGTAATCTCACTGGTTTCCAGAAATGGAAAAAGGGGACAGGTGACGTCAAAGGCTGGATGGGGGCCAGGGAGGGGCATTCGGCCAGTATCAGTGACGTCAAAGGCTGGATGGGGGCCGGGGAGGGGCATTCGGCCAGTATCAGGCGCCTACCTCTCATTGTTTGCTGTTTGAGATGGGGGTCACATTATGTGGCCCAGGCTGGCTTTCAGTTCCCTATGTAGCCCAGGCTAGGCTGCTCTTAGATGCCCTCTGTAGCTCAGGCTGGTCTAAAGTCACTCCTTAGCCTTGGCTGGCCTTAAACTAAGGGCAGGCCTCTTGCCCCGCCTCCCAAGTGCTGAGATGACAGCCGGGAGCCGCGGCACCTGACTTCATTCCTTACGGCCAGCTAAGATTCTGGACATTGTAGAAGTGGGGCAAGGTGGGTCTGAGCCGCCAGCCCTGCGTGCTAAGGCTGGGGCGGGGGTCTGGGCGGGGGATGGGGTGTGGGAGATGACTCTCAGGGAAGGGGTTTTCCTGGGTGCCGAGAGGGCAGGGTCGGGGGCTGCGGGGTGATGGGCACACGGTTTCCGTCATCGGCTCTCTGGGGCCCCTGGGCGAGTTGATGCACATCTGCCTCTCTGACTTGCCATAGGGGGTAACACAGAAGGGGTGGTTGTGGATGTCGGGGCTCAGCTCGTCCTCTGCCCCACAGCTCAGAGCCCCACTGTGGCAGAGACCCTCCATCCTGCCTTCTCCGGAGTCCAGCAGTACACAGGTAGAGGCAGCCCCGTCCTGACCCTGTGGCTCCACAGTCCCGGTCAAGCCTATGCCCACCGTGACCGCTCCCCTCAGGGTCTCACCCTCTACTCCTGTTTGGGGTCCCACCCTAAGGAATGTGCACAGCCCCTTGAGCCCCACGTCAGGGCCCGACCGCCTCCTCCATCTACAGCCCCGTCCCGCCCAGCTTTGTGAATCGGGCCCCACCTCTTGAGAGCTGTGCCCACCCAATGCCTTGCCCATGAGCCCTTAACGCTACCCCCAGGCGGAGCCCCACCCGCCGAGCTCTTCAGGCTTGGTTCCATTCCTGCCCCTACGTTTAGTCACCGCCCTGTTCTCCATCATGACCCCACCCCGGCTGTCTTCAGCTCTAACCCCCACTCCCTTGTGGGTCTCCACCCTTACACCCTCTCTGCTCTGCCCTTCCTGCTGTGGCCACGCCCCTGTCCCCCATAGCCCTTCGCTTCACTGTGGTCTAACTCCACTCAGAACCCAGCCCTCCACTCTGGCCCTACCTCTTTAAGAGGTGGGTGGGCCTGCTCCTTTGAGTTGAGGGTGGGGTGGGACCAGAGAGGCGGGGCCAGGGCTGAGAGGTGGGGCCAGGGGTGAGAGGCGGGGCCAGGGGTGAGAGGCGGGGCCAGGGGTGAGAGGCGGGGCCACGGCTGAGGGGTGGGGCCAGGGGTGAGAGGCGGGGCCAGGGCTGAGAGGTGGGGCCAGGGCTGAGAGGCGGGGCCAGGGCTGAGAGGCGGGGCCAGGGCTGAGGGGTGGGGCCAGGGCTGAGGGGTGAGGCAGGGACATGGTCAGACCTGGGCAAGACCAGGCCTGGGAGGAGGCACAGCCAGAATGGTGGTGGGGATTGAAAGGGGTGGGGACAGGACATGAGGGGCAGAGCTGGGGCCTGAGAGGTGGGCTCAGGGCACAAGGGGGCGGGGCCACAGCTGATGAGGAGCGGGGATGAAGAGCAGAGGCCTAGTGCAGGGCAGGGACGTGGAGCAAGGCGCAGGCCCACCGCGCAGCCATGGACCTGTCCCTCCGGGCATGGCCGCATTCCTCAGTTGTTTGCTGCATTGCCCCCCCACTCCAGCTCTATCTTTATTTGGCCATGCCCCGTGCCCTGGCCCTCAGACCCTGCTCCTACCACAGCCCCGCCCCTCGTGCAGCCCCCGCTCTGACCCTGCCCTGCTTGTCCCAGTCACCCCCTCCACCCCTCCACCCCTCCACCCCGCTCTGGCTGTGCCTTGCCCCCGGGTTCTGGCCCCAACCAGCCTTTCCCACATCCCTGCTCCGCCCCACTCAGCCCCGGCCCCACCCCCATCCGCGCCCCTACCCTTCAAGTCCAAGTGCCGCCCCTCAGCCCTGCCCCCACTGTACACCCCCCTTCACCCCACCCACCCCTCAGCCCCAGGCCCTGCCCCCAGCCCTGGCTACACCACCCTGGCCCCAATTGCCCTCCAGTCCCGCCCTCTGCCCTGGGCCCGCCCCTCACCTCAGCCCTGCCCTCTGCCCTGGACCCGCCCCTCACTTCAGTCCTGCCCTCTGCCATGGACCCGCCCCTCAGCCCCGCCCTCTGTCCTGGACCCGCCCCTCACCTCAGCCCCACCCTCTGCCAT
>CABHPP010142932.1:0-39192 GCA_902168425.1 Peromyscus attwateri | reverse complement strand
AAAAAAAAAAAAAAGGAATTTATTGGACTTTTCCCTGCTCTGACACATGTAGCAAAAATATAACACCTAAATCCCAATTGATACATAACACAATCAATTTTTCATCAGATATTAATTGGGAATGATTTGGAACCAGAGGTCTGGACTTAAGTTGGAAGACACGATGAAGAGATGAACGATTTAATATTTGATGTCATGGTGTTTATTTGGGACAAGAAGGATTATAATCCCAGGAGAAGAAGAGAAGAGAACAGATATGAAGACTTAATCTTTCACGGACAAACTCAGTTTTGTTGAATCACCTTTTAACAAAATAGGTTCATAAGTCCTTATGATTGTGTCCTACTTTGTGTACTGCATCATGTGTATATATGAGTGCCCTAGGTGAGCAAACTCACCACATTAACTCCTGAGACAGAGTCTCTCATTGAACCCCTGTTCTCATGGATTGGCTATATTGCCTCAGTTCCCATTCCTTTAGATTGCACTGAGGTAACAAATGTACAAATGCAACCACACCTAGATTTTATCATATGGCTGCTGGGGACCGGAACTCACTCTCTCATGCTTTTTACTGACTGAACTCTCTCTCCAAGTTTAGAGATTTTCATGCAATAATAACAAATATTTTAAAAAGAATTTGATGAAATACTTTGAGAAAATTTCTAAAGTTTGTTTGGGTACAATCACCAGGCATTTAGTGGAAGATTTAAGGAAGACTAATGGATGAGACACCCTACTTTATATGGGGAAAAATTGAGTAATTAGAAAGCAGTTGATATAAGAACGAAGTAGGTGGCCTTGAATTAAATATTTATGTATGAAGGGAATGTTTATAAAAGTTGATCACTGATCATTTAAATGTTTTAGATAAAAATAAAATAAGAAATGTGCCTCACCTCAAAATTCTATATGGGTTAAATAACTCATTTTAGTAATGAAAGTATATAATGTAGAAGAGAATACACATTTGTATGTGATAGCGAGTGAGGGGAATAGTATAAAAGACAGCCCAAGACTCCACTGATGTTTGTTTATTTCAATACCACAGTAAATTGACATTATTTTAAAAGGTAATTACAACACAAGGTAATAATTGCTCAGGAAAGTAGAGTAGGTTTGTGAAAAGTTAGGAGACTAATTCGAATAAATAGTAAGAGAGTTGTGACCTCTTTACTGTGAAAACCGAAATTTGGATGCAACTGGCATAGTCTTAATTCAAATAAAATATAAATGGGCTGAAAGGCTTTAAACTAGCAAAATGTTTCAGAGGTTGCAGGTTCAGTTGCCAATATCCACACTGGGTAGCTCCCAGTGACCTGTAATTTCTGTTCCAGGAGATCCAGAGCCTGCTTCTGGCCTCTGTGGGCAGTGCACACACTTGGGGCACATACAGACTTTCTTTCTCTCTTTCCCACCCACCCACATATGCACAACTAAAAATAAAACAGCAATGAATTGTTTTTGTTATGTTGTGTCATGTGCACCTAAAATCAAGTTTGGGAAGCATCATCAATTTAATTATCACTATATTTTGTGCTTTGTGCAGTTAGCAACAAACGCCAACTTACTATATTATATGTATGTTTATTGCAGTCTACACTTGGTAACCTAAGTTGATGTGTAAGTTAGCAAAGTTTTTAAAAGACCTTTAACAATTATTTTGGTGTTGAGCAGTAGGAAATCACTTATGTTAAGAGTGACCGGAAGAGTTGTCTAAAGTCAGCAAGAACCTGTCCAGGGTCTTAATCATTTATCCAGCTACTTCCTCGCAACCTTATCTGCAAGCAGGAGCTGCCAAATAATTTGAAACACACAGGAATCAGTGAGCTCTAGACCATGACGTCGTTGATAACCCAATTTGTTTTCCTCAAGGAGTTGGCCTTTGCCTGAGTTGTTTAGAAACGGGGCTGTTAGGAGGAGTGACATTATCTGTTCTACATATGAAACTGGTTTATCTCTGCCTGAAACCAGCCTAGAGACATCCAAATCCCGTTCGTCTGCCAGGGAATCGGAAACGTCTGGGTGGTGAACCCAATCACGACATCCTCACACAGAAAATCTTATTATCCTCATGAAAGTGCCTCTGTTATGTCATTTTGTTTTTTAGAATGAGAAGGAAAATTGTCATTGTTGCTTCTTTTCTCCTGGGGACTATAAATCTTTTTTTATGTTATTGTAAGTTAAAATTTATAGTCCTAGAGAATATGACTTAACCCTCCTCCACCCAGGCATTTTTCAGCCATCTATCTCTATTCCTTTCTGTTTTGAATTGCCTGAACTTTCTTTGCTGGGGCCATTGCCTTTCGGCAATTCTTATGATTTCAATATTTCAATCAAGCTTAAAAGATTAGGTGTGTACCCCTCCATAGGGAAAATTCCCTACTGATACTTTTTGCGGTTATTTCATTTCATTTGTTATTATTATTATTATTATTATTATTATTATTATTGTCGAATTTGTGTTTTATAGTATAGGGGAAAGAGCAAGGAATTTTTTTTAAATTTATTGTGTGAGTGTGTATGCACACATGCACATACACACACACACACACACACACACACACACACACACACACAGAGAGAGAGAGAGAGCAAGGATTGAATTCTCTGGAGCTGGAGTTATAGGCAGTTGTGAGCCACTCAACATGGGTGCTGAGAACTTTGGTCTTCTGGAAGAACAGTAAGAGCTATTAACCTCTGAGTCTTCTCTCTAGCCCAAAGCAGAGAAAACTCTTACTTTTTTCTCTGAGTTTGGCACTATATTTTTTTTTTAAAAAAAACTTTGAACATATTAAGGTCTGAGTCACAGTCACCTGTGTGAAACAAGATTAGTGTTAATTTAAGTATAAGACTCATATAAGGATATAAAGGTATTAATAGGCAGTCAATAAATAATAAACATATGACTGGATGCTTGATGAAATAGAAAACAATTGCTCTTGAGCTAGTCAGTCATTAAGCTAACATTATTTTTAAAGTATCTTTTTTTTAATCATTTTATGCATATGGGTGTTTTGTCTGCATGTATGTCTATGTACCTTGTTCTTAACGTGGATCTCCTGGGACTGGAGTTATTGACATTTGTTAGCCACCATTTGGGTGGGTGGACTAGAACCCAGGCCCTTTGCAAGAGCAGGGAGTTCTCTTAAGTACTGAGCTCTCTCTCCAGTCTCAAGCTATGATTGTTAATTGTCCTGCCCAAATCTCTCATCACCCATGAGTTTTTCCTGTTCCTCCATAAAAAAAAAAAAATTCATGTTCATTTGAAATGGGAACTGTAGAACTCTAACCTTGCCCCTGCCAGGGATGTAGCAAGGACTTGTTTGTCACATAAGCCTTAATTGAGTTACTATTTGCACACATCTCATTTATCCTCCATTTTCTTGCATTTTAGGCTTTGCATCTTGATTTATTGTTACATCCTTTGTAGACACTGCATGTGTGGATGCGTGTGTGGATGTATAGGTTTACTATAATAGACCAAGTGTGCCTTATGTGCTACACATTTCTCTTAAGAATTAAATAACCTATGTGTGTGAAGAGATATTTTCTTTTTGTTCCTTCCTTCCTTTCTTTCTTCTTCTTCTTTTTTGTTGTTGTTCTTTTTGTTTGTTTGTTTTTGTTTTTTTTGTTTTTTTTGGTTTTTTCAAGACAGAGTTATTCTGTGTATCAGTCTTGGCTGTCCTGGAACTCGTTTTGTAGATCAGGCTGGCATGGAACTCACCAGAGATCCACCTGCCTCTGCCTTCCAAGTGCTGGGATTAAAGGTGTGTGCCGCCGCTGCCCCCACACCCGACTATGAAGAAGCATTTTTAAGGTCGGCTGTGGTTTATTATTATTCCTTTTATTCTTGTAATTCAATAGATGAACCTAAGGCAAGGAAGTGAACCTGCTGGCCAATGTATCACAGTTAGAAAATGATTTTCCGGGGCTGGAGAGATGGCTCAGCGGTTAAGAGCACTGGCTGTTCTTCCAAAGGTCCTGAGTTCAATTCCCAGCAACCACATGGTGGCTCCCAACCATCTGTAATGAGATCTGGTGCCTTCTTCTGGCAGGCAGGCAGAACACTGTATACATAATAAATAAATCTTAAAAAAAAAAAAAGAAAATGATTTTCCATGAACACCAAGGTATTGTTGTCTCCCAACTTTGCTTATCCTGTATTAGCTATGGAGGGCAGGTAGTTCCTTTAATCTGTAAAATCCAGTAGTGATATTCTTTTGTAGTCAGTGAGAGGAAGCCATAAAACTGCAGAATACGTTTCATCTGCGGACCTGCTATGAGCAGTTGGTTATGTTAAAATTCCTTGATGAGACTAAATTAGAAAAAATTATACATGCTCAGATGTACAGACTAAGATGACTGAGCGAACATATGTCAGACATTTGCCAGCTTGCTACCCTACTGTATAATATACTGAGTATTGTCATCACTTGTTAAGATCCAATGGATGAATATATAAGATTTTCTAAATTATAAAGTATTATAATGCATATAGGATACTTTATTAGTTTTCTTACACTTACCATGATTATATATCTTATTTATGAATCTCTACCATACCATTTCCCTATATCTTGAGCCTTGCAAATTGATGTTACTTACAAATTCTTACTAAAGAAAGTGGCCATATACTAATTCGCCAGTGGCTGTGTCCTATGAGAAGCAGGTGGCAACTGAAGTTCAGAGTGTCAGCCCACCAGGAAGAAACTTTCTAATGGGTCAGTCTTAGACAGGCCAAGTCCAGAGACCAAAGATCCCATGTAGCACAAATCCTAATTGGTCTGAATAATAAAAACCTGGAGTCAGATATAGGGGCAAATGCTTAAAGATCAGAGAGACAAAAGAGCAAACCACTGCCACTTCTTACCTGTACTGAATGCTCAGCCTGTAAAGGAGACTGATCTCCTGTCTCCTCCCACCTTATCTTCCTCTCTCTGCCCCTGCCATATCACTTCCTGTCTCCACCTCCCTGGTGCTGGGATTAAAGGCATGAGATCCCAAGTGCTGGGCTCAAAGGGACATGCTACCACTGCCTGGCTCTGTTTCTCTTTTAGACTGGATCAATCTTGTGTAACCCAAGGTGGCTTTGAACTCACAGAGATCAGTCTGCCTCTGCCTCCTGAGAGCTGGGATTAAAGGTGTGAGCCACCACTGCCTGGCCTCTATGGCTAACTAGTGGCTTAGCTCCATACTCTGATCTTCAGGCAAGCTTTATTTCTTAGATCACAAACAAAATATCACCACAATCCCAGAATGTCTTTTGCTTCTGCTGTGCCTTTATGTGTTTGCCGCTGTTATCATTCTCTAGTATCTGGTGTGGTGTGAATGGGTGTAGGGAGATCCCTACTGCCTGTGATGTAGTGTGTTTATCTCATGGAAACATCCTGTTCTACTGGGCAATTTTATCTGTGGATTGTCATGAAGATGATGCCCCCCTAAGCTGTATTGCCTAATTGATGATAATAATGATAGCTTTTTACAGAGTCTTGATAAATAAAAATAAATACAAGGAAATGTCACACAGCTAGGGCCTATGAGTTTTACCTAAGGAGCTGCATAGATCACAGTTTAGGTTAATGATTAAGGAAAACAATTAGTCCCCACAAGCTGGCTGGCTCTAATTCTCTTAATGCTGAAAGATGCAGTCACAGGTTTTGCGGTGCATCATTACCTGAAACAAAGCCTTAAAATAACTTTGGGTTAGATCAGATGTTTTGATAATATCTTTGTGATGAGAAAACATTCTAAACTTCACAAGGAAACATAGCTGAGTTATAGATTCATTAGATTAGGGTAAAAAAAAAATACAAAGCAGCCCAATTGTTGCTAGCTGACCCACTTTCCTTGCGAGGTTTGGTTGGTGATCAAAGGGGATGATTAATTCCTTGTGTCCATTTTTGCTCTTAATCTCCTGATATAAGAAACTACTGATGAGTGGTTATGCACCCCGAAGATTTAAAGTAGAGCTGACTGATTCTTTTTCATATAGAAGTTTAGCTTTGAGATTTCTTTAAGATTCCTTATAAGATTACTTTTCAAGATAAGTAATAAAGTAATTGGCCCTTTCTTTGTAACTGCAAAACTGCAACCTGCTAGTATAAGACCTGGCTGAGAAGAATATCTTGCTTGCCTACATAGTTAATCTATAACAAGTTGCTTGGGTGTAGGGTTAGGGTTAGGAATAGGAATGTACGTGGGTTCTTGGGATAATTTGGTTTTCACCTGTAGCATATTAAATGTGTAATCATGTAAGGGTTATGGAAAACATGCTACTTTTTACTGTTTGTTTTATATTCGTTGTAATCATTCACTTGAAAAACAGAATGTAACTACATTGTAATTTTTATATTGCCTGAAAGATTTTGCTGGGGTATATTAGCTGTAAGGGAAAGTATAGAGATAGAAGTAAAATGGGATGGAAGGAAAACATCAAGAATGAGTGTTGGAAGAAAAACAACAAGAATGGAACAGTTAAAATGGGTTAGAAGAAAAACATCAGGAATGAGAGAGTTAGAAGGAAAAAAAATCAAGAATGAGAGAATTAGAAACAACTAGAATGGAAACATTAAGAATAAAGATAGAATTAGAAGGAAAACATCAATGAGAGAAGGAAATCACCAGGAAAATAAGGAATAGAGATTGCAAAAATAAACTAAAATAAAGAAGAGGTCTGAAGGAAATCATCAAGAGAGTGTGTTAGTGTCTTTTCCCCTAATCCCAGCAGATAAAAAAAGTCTAGTATGTGCCAAATCTGTGGATTTCCCTTCAAGCCCTGTGGTGTTGGAGGCTGTCTCCCAGGCAGCAATACTAATTATTAATGCTTACAAAATCAGTATTTTATTTCAAAATATGTTTTGCTATTATTTCTGATAGGGAAATAACATGTAACATTTCCTGAGTTTTTATTTTTACATGGGAAAAAGTTAAATGTAATTTATATGATTTAAATCTCAAAACACCCAAGACTAGGGAATCTTCAATACTTTTCTGTAAGACTTACTTTCCCTAAAATCAAAATTTTAATAAATAAATGCAATGATTGTATAGCTTTCAAGTACTGACATGAAAAATATGAAGAGCTGAAGTAGAATTTCAGGTCGATTGAAAATGTAAGCCCATCTCCCTTTTGGTTTTATAATTAATTTTTACAGATACATGTTCAGACATACTTTATCATTAATTGCATCCAAGTTTTTAAAACTCTGTATTATGCTTGTTATATAAATCATGTCTAATATTTTCCCCCACTGGAAGATGTGATTCATTAATCAAAGAAAAAATTACCATTTATTTTGTTTATAAGTAAACATACATGGTAAGGGAAAGGGATTTAAAAAAACAAATAACAGAAACAAAATAAAACTCTGTCTGAAACTGTCAATTTTTGTAGATCTGTTAAAATAAAATCAAGAAACGTATTGCCAGGCTTGATGGCACACACCTGCAATACCAGTACTTTGGCGGACAGAGCTAGCAGAACATGCCTTCCAGTCTAGACTGGGATACCTAGAGACAGCCTTTCTCAAGCTTAACAAAAATAAATAAATAAAAATAAAAATAAAAATAAAAATAAAAAAAAACAAGTAATTATTTCAGAATCTTGAGACACTGAACAGAATTCATTTATATCCTGCCACTGCTACTGAAAATGTTCCTACACCCATCTTCTAATCTAGGCTCTGGTGTGGATATCACTGTTTCTGGCATCTTACCCTTATCACATGGCTTAATCCAGTCAATCTCAAACGTCAGCATGTTAAAATTTCATGGTTCAAAACCTCAAACATTTACAAATTATCACTTTCATGAGAGTTGAGTTGAAGGACTGTTGTTAAAACTGGAAACAAATGATAGGTTTGGGTAGAAACATACAGTTTTTGAATTTTGGCCTATTGTTTGACACCAGTACTTTTTACTAACCAACCACCTAAAGGGCATTCAAAGGTCAAGAGCCAATTCAGTTCATGAGACCTATTTGTCATGATAGTAGTGTGCAAAAAACAAAAAACAAAACAAAAAAAAAAACAAGCAAATAACAACAGGAAAGAATATATTTCTTTGTTTGTTTGTTTGTTTGTTTTTTAGTTAAAGATGCATAACCAATGTGGGTTACATGTTTAGGACAGCTACTCATCGTGCTTCTAAATAGAAATACCATTATGATTATGGCTAGTCATAAAAGTCTGCTTGGTAATAAAAGAAGTGACTAGTCTCGCCTGTTCCCTGAAACTGGACAGCGTCTATCTACATTTGCCATTACTATTAAAATTATATTATTTAACTTAATTATATAAGTTATCTTAAAGTATAATTTTTCTACTTATTGAGTTTTCTTTTATACTCCAGCATAAAGGAGATAGGAATGATAATAAGAAAACCACTTAGTATACTTTTTGGATTTATTTCTCCTTTTTTCCCCCTTCCTGCTTGGTTGTTAGTTAGCTATAAATGTTAGTAGCTGAAAAATAAAAATTAATGACTGAAAGGCCCTGGATTTGTTTTATGTGTATAAAAACTGACCTCACTTGTTAATCATCATCTCTTAATTGATTTTCCAAGTGACCTTGCTAAATTTCATTTACCTTTTTAAACATTGAAAATGCTGAAGAAAATTAAAATATAGCCACATAGAGTTTAAGAGAAACTCTTGCTGTAGTCCAGGATAACCTATAATCTGTAATCCTACTATCTCAATCTCCTCAGTGCTAAGATTGTAGGATTGTATATGGCCTAGCAGCAATGTTTAATTCAAAAATATTTTAACTATTTCATTTACTCTTACTTCTTCTACATAGTTGGAAGACTTTAGAGGCTAGAATCATATCCTTGTTCCTGTAGCCTCATGTAAGCTGGCCATTTAGTTATTATCTAAATAGATTTCAAAAGAACAAATGAATCTAAATAAAAAAATAACTGGTTGAAATGCATAACGAAATCAGTTATCACTGAAAACTAAATGTTGGGAATTCCGTGTTTAAAAACCAAATCTATACTACATAATGCCCTTTTTCTTTTTTTTTTTTTGGCATTTATTTTAGTGTGCATGTGGAGGTTGGAGGACAACTCGTGATAATCAGTTCCTTCTTTCCTCCATATGAATCTGGGATCAAGCTCAGGTTGTTACTCTTCATAACAAGTTTACCAGTTGAGTCAACTCAACACGCCTCTGCTCTTATTTTTTAAGACAGGCCTTCATGGAACCTAAAGATCTATAATTCACCTAGGGTGATTGTCTAATGAGCTTCAAGTTACAGGCTCCCACTGCCACACCTGGCTTTGGATACATGGGTACTGGAGATCTGAGCTCGCATGCTCTTGGTAGTCTGGGTGACACTGATCCATCTCTCTGGCAGACACTGGGCCATCTCTCTGGCAGACACTGGTCCATCTTTCTGGATGACACTGGCCCATATCTCTAGTGTACCCTATGATGTTTTAGTCCACATATACATTCCATACTGTTTAAGTCATGTTAGATATATCTCCTTTATGACTTATAGTTCCTTCCTGGCAACATTCCAAGCTCTTCTGGATTTCTGAAATGTTGCCTGTCATTATCCCTGTGTGCACTGGCACATGAGAAATCACATCATCCATGTGACTTTAATCATTCTCTCTCCAGGTGAAGCATACATGCGACTAAGTAAACTTCCTGAAGCTGAGCACTGGTACATGGAATCATTGAGATCCAAGACTGACCACATCCCTGCTCATCTCACCTATGGGAAACTGCTTGCTTTAACAGTAAGCACCTATCTTTCAAATTATTCAGAAATTGGTTATTTTTTTTTTCCATGTGTATCGAGGATAGCTGGAGTTTGAAGTACTGATTCTGAACTAGTGAACTCAGTTAATCAGTGATATTAATACTGTTACAGACCTAAACAGACAATGGAGAGAAACAAACCTTTGGGTCTGTCCTATAAGATGTGAGATGTGATGATCTTTGATGTACCAACGAGAAAGACATAAATGGAGAACCTCAATTATGTCATTACCTATTCATGTTGTCTTAATAGCAACAGTTGTACTAATAATATGTTTTGCAAAAACCGTTAGCATCAAATTGGCTGGAATTAGAACTAAGGCCAGTTTCATCAAATAACAGCCATATAAAACATTATGCGTTTTATAGGGCTGGATAGATGGCTCAGAGGTGAAGTGCATTGACTGCTCTTCCAGAGGTCATGAGTTCAATTTCCAATAGCTCCATGGTAGCATGCAACCTCATACCCTCTTCTGGCATGCAGGCAAACACGGAGACAAAACAGCTTACATAATAAATAAATTAATTAATTAAATCTTTAAAAACATTCTACATTTTGGAATTCCTTCTAGTTAGAGGCAATCTATAAGAGACTTGTAGACTTGCATCAGATCAGGAATTCTCAGACCTTGAAGAAGTTAAGTTAAAAAACCTCTACTGAGAACTTTTGTTTGAAGTATTCTTTCAAAGAACACAAATCTAGAGGGAATTACCATAAGGTGCAAATAGAATGAAGGGCAAAACATGTGATGATTTTTGGGTAAACCAGATAATCTTTTGTTACCAAATAAGATGGGTTCTAATGTTGGTAAGCATGAAGCAAGAAAGTAATTTCAAGAAATAAAAATGTGGAGAAAGAGTTATGGCCTGCAGCAGGTACAGAGTTAATTTCAAAGCAATCTTCTCATGCAAAGTAAGCATTGGGATTCTACTGGGATTTCCATACATATTCATATAAGAAAGTAGAGCATTTTGTGGGCAAACACATTTCTGAACATACTCATTTTAAGGCCACTACTTAAGAACAGAGTATCAGAGGTAAGTCTGAGGGCAAACCTTGCTCAAATTCATGGAGCTCAGATGACATAAAATCTTAGACATGTTCAACCTGCACCATAAAGATGGTAAAAAAGAATGACACTAAAGTTTGGCATAGTGGTACACACCTTTAATCCCAACACTTTGGAAAGCAGAGGTGGGTGGATCTATGTGAGTTCAAGGCTAGCCTGATATACATAGAAAGTTCCAGGACAGCCAGAGCTACATAAATAGAGAGACCTTGTCTCAAAAAACCAGACCAAAGCAATATAAAAAAGAATGACTCGGGCAAACTTTTCCTTATAAATTCTTAGCTGACTGAATGAAATGACAATCTCAAGACACATTCGTCCCTAACATTGCCTGTACTAGTGAGTAAAATGTGGATGAGGAAATACCTGCACAGCAGCAATTAGGGGAAGGGGGGGGGGCATAAATGGATAAGGTATTTGAACTGATTTGAGGAAGCGATCAGGTGGAGATACAATTGATTTGTCAGAGATCCCAGTCTAAAGAAGTTCGTTCAGTGTAGATAACAATGAAAAATCAGTTTGTTCCGAAGAGTCCTGGAGAACATGAACCAGGGCATCTGGCATAGTGCAGGGCTCAGATAAAGGCTGGGCAGCACAGTAATGGTTTGCATTGTATGACTGCAGGATTTGTTTTTTCTTGTTGTACACAAATTCTAGCACCCAGCACCCTTCTCTAAGGTAAGAACAGAGGCTTTTCATGATGAAGCAAATGAGTAACAGGTCCATGGTGCAGGTACAGCTCATACAGCTGAAGGTGAGATGAGGGGAAAGCAGTGCTTTGCTTTGCATGAGGATTGAATGTGTCTCCCAGAGCTGCATATGCTTGACCTTTCATGTGGTGAAGATAGTAAGTGGCGACCAGTCAGAGAGGGGCTGAACATTCTGTAATTCCATCAGGGCAACATCACCTACACAAGGGGTTAATGCTGATCTCAGAGTAAGTGTGAATTCTTGTAAAAGGGAGGCCCCTAATTCTTCAGGGCTTTGGATCTTGTCATGTGATCCTACCCCCCTCTTGGTTATGCTCCCCTTTTAGTGGCATCTGCCATGCTGTGATGTAACCAGAAGACCTTTCCCACAGCACAGCAGGAACTGGTGCCATGCCCATCCACACACCAGAGCTGTGAGGTAAATAATCATCTTTCATTTGTTAAGTATTCAGCTTCAGGTATTCCTTTTGCTCAACAGTCAAAGAACAACAGACAGAGTTGATCCAAAGTCATATCTTCATTTTTGTTTTTGTGTTTTTTTTTTAAATTCTTCTCTCATACATCAATCACATCCCGACCATAGTTTCCCCTCTCTCTACTCCTCCCAGCTTTCCACCTCCTCTTTCCTCCAGGTCCACTGCTCCTCCATTTCCCTTCAGAGAAGAGCAGGCCTCGCAGGGATATCAACTGAACACTGCTTAACAAATTACACTAAGACATGGCACAGATCCTCATATCAAGGCTGGACGAGACTATCCAGTAGAATGAAACAGGTCCCAAGAGCAGGCAAAAGAGTCAGAGACACCCCTGACTCCCAGTGGTGGGAGTTCAACAAGAACAAACTACACAACAATAAGGTATATGCAGAGGACCTAGCTCAAACTCATAGAGGCTCTGTGATGGTCACTTCTGGAGTGTTAAGATGTTTAATGTTTCTCAGCTACTCTGCAGAATATCAGCAACATGGGCTGACTTCCTTTCTCCTCACATGGCCTTTCCCTCATCTCTTTCCTTTGAAGAATTCACTGATTTTTTTTTTCATCCATAGAAACAGATTCTTATGGTGGAAAATTTTCCTTACATCTACATTAGGAGGCCCTCTGTAAATGGCTATAAGAAGCAATGTGAAAGCTTTTATTAACTCTCTCTTAGCTATGAATGGTCAGCATTGGACTGTCAGTCCTATGATGAGAAGCTAATTGGAATGATGAAAAACCTGAAGAATCTTGTGAAAGAATGCTTTTCTTTGGCAGAAATGGTAACATACAGAATTTATGGTATCATAAGTAAAGCACAGAAAGGCTGAATGGGAAAATAAAACAAGTTTTTACAGACAGAACTGTTTTCATTTAAAGGAAGAAAAGTCTCTCTGTGTGCAAATACAGACAGGGAAACAAAAAGTGTAAAAGAAGAGATTTGGAACTTCTGAGATTTTCTTATGGTGCACACACACATGGTGAACTGAAGATTTTTCAAAGAACACTTTCACAACTGACTATAAAAGTTATGGCTGCCCAAATATGGTCCTTTCTACAACAGACAGACAGAATGGTCCACATATTCATATGTAGTGCTGATGTGCCTAGACCCAATACTGGATACAGTGAGTATCCTGTTCTGTTAGATTTTCAATTCAGAGAACTTTTAGGCTTTCTTTTTCAAAGTAGATTTTAAAAGCTACTTTAAAAAGTTTTGCTTCACAGAAACATTGAAAAGCAAGAAAAGGCTTGCATATTACAATCTGAATTTTAAAATTTCCCTCCAATAAGACTTTTATAGTTTCCTACTTGATGATTAGATGAAATGCAGACTTCTGTGGAATGGCTTAATCATAGAGCCAAATCCCACAGCCATCTTTAATAGTTTCTTCTAAATTAAAAGTTTGGCAGATTCTGAGTCCAGTGTATTACGTTTACCCAATTATGGGTTTCTTGGTTTCTAACATACCACTGAATTGGCAAGGTGGAAAATGCCACACATTTGGACTTTTGAGATTTTATGTGTTTTATTAAACAGAACTGGCTACTAGTCCCAAGAGAAGTAGAAATAGAGTGATGTGTTACCTTTCGTGTCAAAAGTCATCAAAGGTCAGCTATATAAAATGACTGGCAGATGTATCAGAGTTAGACTGTAAACTATGATTTCATATTAGAATTCAGTTTTTATGAGAAAATTAGGAAAATTTGATGATTGCTACTTTTATTATAGTCAGTGGGCTGACTCACTTGGAACAATTTTTCTCACACACTTTTCTTTAACAAGCTCTGTTCAAAGGGATTTAAGGCTTCCCAGCATGCTTTTGTACATCCTATAGATCATGTCCATTTTATTCATCTGCAGAAAAGAAAAAGAAAAGAACAGAAAAGGCATCTTTCTCCTCTCTCTGCCTATTGAAATTGTATTTCCTTTGTGAAGTCTGCCCTGAATTTCTCAAGCAGCTATAAATTTTTTAGTTCTTGATCATCTTTAGCTCCACCTTTCTGTATCTCTGTAGCATCACATGGTAACTGAGTGACATATAAATTTATGTCTGTCTTTTGATTGTAGACATAGAACAGGGACTCTTCTCTTTTTATTTTATGCCATTTCAACATTGATTGTCTTAGCTTGGCACTTATTGTATCCTCACCCCTTCATTTGGCCCACACATGTGTTTAGACTTACTGTGCCACACTGACCATTGCATTCATTCTCAGGGATGTGTGCTAGAGAATGGGATGAGAGTGGCATGATGACAGAGGAGATCCATGAATAGTCTTCCAAAGCACTAGAAAAGAAGACAATGTTAGTAGGCTCATCACCTGAGTCCTGTGCTGGATGTTATTTCTTTTTTTTTTAATTTTTATCATAAAAAACCTTTTTTCATAACATAAATTTTGATCATATTCTTTTCCCTCCCCCACCTCCGCTCAGTTCTTCCCACCTCCATAAATACCCGAATTCATACTTGAGCTCTCTGTCTCCATCTCCAAACAAAAACAAAACAGGAAAAATAATAATAACAACAACAACAACAACAAAGTAATCAAAACAGACAAAGGAAAAAAGAAAACCAGTAAGACAAAATCCAAACCAAACCAAAAAGCACATGCAAAGCAAAGCAAAGCAAAGCATGAAGTCTGTTTCGTGTTGCCCAACTACTGCTGGGCATGAGGCCTGCCCTGGAGTGTAGTCGATATACCCATTGACATTCCATTGGAGAAAATTGATTTTCCATTTCCCAGCAGGTATCAATTGCAAAGAGCTTCTTGGTTCGGGGTGGGACATTGTGTGCCCTCCCCCTTTTCCGGGCTGGGATGTTGTCTGGTTTGAATCTGTGTGGGTCTTGTGTGTGCTGCTACGGTCTGTGAGTTCATGTCTCTGTCAGTCCTCTTGGGTCTTGGAAGGTACTGTTTCCTTGGAGTCTACTGTCTTTGTCTTTTCTCTCACATGGATCCCTGAGCCTAGAGGGGAGGGGTATGACAGAGATATCCTATTCAGGACTTAATGTTCCAAAGTCTATCTTTCGGTACATTGTGCAGTTATAGATCACTTTATTCATTAAAATTTGCTGTGACAAGATGCTTCTCTGATGAGGGATGAGCAATGATCTGCTCTATAGTTATAGCAATGTGTGATGAGGGGTCGTTTTATTGTTATGTTCATTTAGGACAGGTTATTTCTTGGCCATTCTTAAGAATGTTATTATGTTTTATGAATGAAAAACCTGAGCATCTGAGATTTAATTAACATATCCTAAAAGTCATTTAGCGATTAAATAGGACAAGTAACTATAACTGTAGGGTTTTGCATATTAGGTGTTATTAATTTTTATTTTAGAGTAAATAATTTTAAGTTGATTCTTTTCCTTTGATATGCTATCTTTAATTGATTAGAGATTCTCAATAGTAAATCCCTATATCTTTCTGTTCATTACTTAAGATTATTTTTTATATTTGTTTTACGTATCAGTTTAGATTGTGTGATTAAATGCACTTTTACTATCAAATGTGATCATGAATAGAGAACTTAAGGCTATTGCCATTTTTTGATGCAATCTTACATCTGCAATCCAAACTTCCCAGGGTGTCCTAGGGGACAGTTCTGCCTTAAGGTCACTAGTAGGTTCCATGTTTAAATATAACAGGGCTCAGCTGACATCTCTTTAAAAATATATGGGACTTTCATACCAGTGTAATATCCAAATAAAATACAAAACACAAGCTGAGTTTAAATTTTTCTGCTTAAGATTGTGATTTATTCCTTGTTTGAACTTTGCTGCCTAGGGCTAACTCCATGCATTTAAACTCGGTCATGTACTGAGAAGGACAACATGAAGTACCATTTCCATTATTGTAGTTCAGGTGATTTTTCTAGTTGTTTCTAAAGCTGTGTGGATTCTGAAGCCTTGTCTTGGCTTTATTTTTTTTTAAACCTTTGTTCTGTTCCATTTATTTAAGCCAAATATTTTGCAGTTTTTGTAAGCCTGTAAAATTAATATTGATTTAAATTGTAATAAAACCTTCTTGGCTGTTAGCTTATTTTCCAGATTTAGGTTAGTGGGAAAGAAGAAAGATACTGGAGCCTCTGACAGTAATTCTTGACATACAAAACCTTTATTTTGGCTACTGCATGGACACACTAAGCCAGACTCCTGTGTCTAGCCAAAGTTAATTGGGCTCCATAAAACTCCAGTTGTGAAAGTACTTGATGTTCTCCTGAAAAGCCCTGCACCCCTCCCCCCAACTACATGGTGTCTCTGTCTACTGGAAGCACAATGCACTGTCCTATGCTTCTTTTGCAATTATTATTATTACTTAGAGTTGAGAATTCTCTTTCCATTTGGCTTTATTCAAAGCAAAGTGCTTTCCTTTTGTGTGTGCTGAGCAACATCTGGCTTGCTGGATTTGTTTTGTTGTGATTTCTCTACAGCCTTGTTTAGATTGGAGCAGTCCCTCGAAAGAGGCAGATCTCTGTAATTCTGATTTGGTGATTAATATAAATGTATTCAATTCATATGTTAAATTTACTTCTGTGAAAAGGGAAAACATTATATCATGCATAATCCACTGCCAAAATATTAACTGACATATGGAAAGAAATTTAGTTCAGTATAATGTTCAGCTGAACTTTCATATAAAGTTGCTTATCTAAAGTTTATGATTTAGCATTCTGGAAACAATAGTCATTACTGCATTGTTTTTACTGAGAATCAAAATGAACCTGATAGTTATTTTAATAGTACCTCTTTCCATAAGTCAAGGTGAGCATTTTTTCACCTAGTATCAACAGTGTAAGTGAGCATTGTGCTTACTATCACTAAGTAACATGGGAATCTAAAACATATTTACTCTGCTTTTATATAGTAGAAGTCAATGTGAGGGGTGTTTCCTTTTGCTAGATAGCCTCAGGAGTCATACAAATCAAAATACTGAAATTCTTTAGCATTCAAAGCCCTATACACATAGATGTAAAATAGCTAATTTTTTTCCCATGTACCATTTTCATGTTAACTTTTAATTTATGGACATAGGAGATTATAATGTACAAAAATGACCTGCATTTTATTATTTTGATTTTTTCCCTTGTCTTTTTTATTAGTCTATAGTTTTCATTTCATGCAATTAGAATAGCCTGTCAACTCACATTCCACCACCAACCCCAACCTCCCGAATCTTTGAATATCTCCATCTTATTGGAGTGATGAAGTTAAAGAAGCAATGTGGTCCTTAACATAATCTAGTCTTCTCACAGAACTTTACAAAATGATTTTTTATAAAAACCTGCAGTGGGCAGGTTTGCTGCCTCAGAGTTCCTGCAAACAGTAGTGATTTCAGGGCTTCCAAAAAGACTTAGTGACTTTTGTTCCGGAGACACTAATAGGGGAAAAAAAGTGTCCCATATCTGTGATTGTGGGAACGGCTTTTGTTTCAGAAAGGGTAATTATGTAGTTTCCTAAATTGTATCCAGACCCTTGTATTGCTATTATAGGCACAGGATTCCACATCACTGTGCAGCCATCTCTTTCCCATTTTATAGTTCTTAAATTTGTTAATTAACTCCCATTCATACACTGTGATACTCACCCTCACCTCATGACTTGAAGCTTGTTGCTCTTTCCCAGCACTTTTCTGTCATGTGACCTGGCATGGAAACATGTTGATGTAAGGTCAATTGAGCCATTAGATGTTACTGTATATTTCCATTCTTGTTGAATTCCCTGGCTGTAATAAAATATGCTGACAAATAAAACTTAGAATAGGAAAAGGTTCATTTGTATTATACTTCCAGGTCACAGTCCCGTCATGGAGAGAAATCAGTTCAAGAACTCATCAAGCATGAAACTGAAGCAGAAACCATGGACAAATGCTGCTCGTGTGTGTGTGTGTGTGTGTGTGTGTGTGTATGTGTGTGTGTGTGTGTACATATGTATGTGTATATGCTATATATGTATAGATACTGGGCAATGAACATCATTTATATCCATATATATATATATATATATATATATAGAGAGAGAGAGAGAGAGAGAGAGAGATAGGTAAATATATGATACATGCACACACACACACACACACACACACACACACACAAATTCATGCATGACTAATTTTCTTAACAGCACAGGACCACCTGACCAAGGAATGGTGCTGCCCATAGTAGGTGGGGACATGCATTAATTAACAGTTGAGACAATCCCTCAGAGACATGAGCCCAGCTGAAATGCTCTTCTAAAATGATTATAGCTTGTGTCACATTGATAGCTAATGCTAACTAAGAAAATTTCCTATCTTGATAATTTTTGATAATTGTATGTGATATAAGAAAATCTGAATATCTTCCTTGTTAAAATATTATGTTGGCCTAAGCTCGCATTTAGTATTAGGAAAGGTGACTCACACAACATACACTTTTAAAATAAGTAGCAATAACTTAGCAATTTATTGAGGTACCATCTCAAAAAGCTTGAAATAAAAGTTGTGGGTAGAGCACAGTGGTAAATAGAGCACAGTGGTTGATGGTAGAGCACAGTAATAGATAGAGCACAGTGGTAGATGATAAAGCACTGTGGTAGATGATAGAGTACTGTGGTAGATGATAGAGTACTGTGGTAGATGATAGAGCACTGTGGTAGATGATAGAGCACTGTGGTAGGTGGTAGAGCACAGTGGTAGATGATAGAGCACTGTGGTAGGTGGTAGAGCACAGTGGTAGATGATAGAGCACAGTGGTAGATGATAGAGCACTGTGGTAGATGATAGAGCACTGTGGTAGATGGTCGAGCACAGTGGTAGATGACAGAGCACAGTGGTAGATGACAGAGCACTGTGGTAGATGATAGAGCACTGTGGTAGATGGTCGAGCACAGTGGTAGATGGTCAAGCACAGTGGTAGATGATAGAGCACTGTGGTAGATGATAGGGCACAGTGGTAGATGATAGAGCACTGTGGTAGATGGTCGAGCACAGTGGTAGATGGTAGAGCACAGTGGTAGATGATAGAGCACTGTGGTAGATGATAGAGCACTGTGGTAGATGGTAGAGCACAGTGGTAGATGATACAGCACTATGGTAGATGATAGAGCACAGTGGTAGATGGTAGAGCACTGTGGTAGATGGTAGAGCACAGTGGTAGATGGTAGAGCACAGTGGTAGGTAGAGCACAGTGGTAGTTTTCTCAAGGTCCTAGGTACAACCACTAGTACTAGAAAAACATTGCAGTTGAAAATACTTTTAATATACTTAAACTATCAAGAATCATAGCTAGCAAAGTAGACTGTATAGACTGTTATTTCCTCATAGTAATGCAAGGGAATATAAGATTGTACATTTAATTCCAAGAGACAATAAAAATAAAATATCTGAAATTTCTACTGACTGCATAGCCACTTTACCACCATTAAAATAGAGCAATCCTAAGTCATATCATAGTTAGTCAGGGACAAGATGTACACACACACACACACACACACACACACACACACACACACACACACGTAAAGGATGCTGCCTTGATTTGCTTTCTGTTGATTGCTGTAATAAAGACCTTGACCTATAGCAACGTGGGAAAGAAAGGGGGTATTTGCTTTACACTTCACAATCACAGTCTATCATTGAAGGAAGCCAGTCAGGAACTCAACCAAAGGAGGTACCATGGGGCAGGAACTCAAGCAGAGACTGGGGGAATGGTGATTGACTTCACTTCTTGGTTTCCTCAGGTGGGCTCTTGATGAAACACAGGGTCATCTACTCAGGAGTGGCACAACCCACAATGGGCTAGGACTTCTCATATCGATCACTAATCAAGAAAATTCCTAAGAGTCTCTCCTACAGGCAATCTGTTGGAGGTGCTTTTTTAACTACAGTTTCTCCACTACAGATGACTCTAGCTTCTGTTAAGTTGAAAACAAAATAACCACATATGACCATATAAGTTCCAAAGTATCAAATTATTTATCACCACAGGCCTTTGTTGTAGTTTCTATTTTTCTTTCCTTGGATTTGCTATGGATTGTCCCTAGCATGTTATGTATGGTCGGCACATATTCTATCTGTGATCTGCATCCCCAAGCCTCATTTTTGCAGACTTTTAAAGTGGTTCAAAGCCAGTTCAGTGATGAATGTGCTCATAAACAGAACTTCCTCCTTATGTACCCAGGATTACTTTAGAGCCTGTTGGTCCAAGCAGCTTAGAACAGGAGATCCATAGGGTTGTAGACTATTAGTCATTGAGATGGCATTAATTCCAAAAAAATTTATTCTGGGCCTGGCCCCTTGTTTTACCTTATATCTTGAGTTTCTAGGAACATATGAACTTGGCATTCATTACTTTTCTTGCTTTATATAAAGCTCTTTTGATTGCCTTCCTACCATATAACAAAGCAAATATCAGTTTCTATATAAATGTATTCCTTTTTTGCTGTTGGGAGGTGTGCAGTCTAGTCTCAGATGAGCATATGACAACCTGTCCACTGGGTTTCCTCAGGGCAAAGCACCTGTGGAAACGGACTCTCACTTGGCATGGACCAGTAGTCCATGGGACAGCGTAGGAATCTGCAAAATCCGTGCAGCTTGCAGGCTCTTTTCTCTCATTATATTGGTGATTCTTTGGGCAGTTTTTAGTTTTACTTTGTTAGTTACACATGCAACAGCTGTCATTTTTCCTGAAGATTCTGTTCCTTTGCAAATGTTTTCCCCTAGATTCAACAGGGGGTTAATGCTTCTTAAATCTCTTATCTGGAATTACTAACTACAACTCCCAATCCTGGGAACTTTTCTGACTCGATGGAGATAGATAGGTACATATGAGCAAACAACACTTGAAACATTAACCATGTCTCACAGTTCTGGAAAGGAGAGCAGGGCATGCATACACAGACTAGTTAGAAAGCCTCAGGAATACACATAGTGTTAACTGTTGAGAGTAAGTTCCCTGGACACTAAGCATAGAATCATTGGTAGGATCTGGAATGCTCCAAGAGGAAAAAAATGCAATGCAAAATGTGTGATATATAGACCTATCCTTTACCATACACAGGAGCTTATATTGGTGGAAGAAGTATGGTATATTGAGATGGGAAAAAGTGCTTTATCAAGGTCTGCCTTTTACAGAGTGATTGAGACGTGAGACATTCTTGTAGGAAAGGGAACTGTGTGAAAAAAATATATCTTACAGACATGAAAGAATTGTCTGGATTTGAATATTGTTGTCCTTAAAGCACTGTGCCCATGTCATTACTTTTTAACTTTGTAACCACAAGTGGCTGACAGCTGACATAAGAGCTGTGAGAGCAGAATGTGTCTAGCTTGATATTTAGTGAAGCCTGCAAAAATGCTGAACTCTATGTCTAGAATCAGGTTATGCAGGGGGTGGGAAGGTGTATTTGGGGAAGCATAAAGGGGAACAACGGGAGCTTTCATAATGATCACAATGTATTCCTTAAGCTGTGATGGATTTCTTAAAGTCAAAAATAGAAGCCAGTAATAAAGCTGTTCAGGTAACCCTGGTAAGAAAATACTCTGTTTAAGTATAAATAAAGACAGCCGAGCTATTTGGGACCAGTTGAGTGCAACCCAGTTGGTGGTGAGAAGTTTTCCTTGCACCAATGCCCCTCCCCCATCTTAGGACCTGAACCCTAGCCAAGGCTGGACCCCGGCACTTTGCCCCTGCCTCTCGTCGACCCCAGTATCTTCAGAGTTTACCTCATATTCTTTAGCATATATCAAAGTAGTCATTGTACATTTGCTGTTCCATCAGCTCTGTATTTGAGCGAGTTACCCAAAGACCAGATCCTAGCTTTATATTTGAGGAAGCTGGGATTCACAGAGCCTGAATGCAGGACCGTGTCCATAACCTCTTATGTTATAATACCTCAGTGTGTTTTCTTGAATGCTACTGTACTATTTAAATTCTTCTCTAGACTTGGATTTTCTTTATTATGCAGGAACACACAGGTATTCTCATTGTCCCGGTAAATCCCTAAATTCAAAGCATGTAAAAACTTTACTTCAAAAATAGATCATTTAGCATTTACATTTTCATAAGCAGTTGTGAAGTAGAAAGAAAGTGTCTATATTTTGAAGTAAAAAATGATTATAGCATAGCTACTGATAAATGGACTTAGGCATCAGTATATGTAGAGAGACAAAAATGTAAGGAGTAAAGTGTAAGATCACTTTGAATGTACATGTGGTATGCACAGTTGCTCGTGAATTTGGAGATTTTTAAAGAAGCATTGTGGTCAGGCAAACTCAAAGGAGTGGAGTGAGGAACAAGAAGGACAAAGAGATTAGGGCCTCCCCCCCTCCCCCGACCTTTAGCTGATAAACGTTTACCTGGCAGAGGATGGAGTTGAAGCCAGAACACTCCAGCACTTCCCTCCCTAGTCATTTATTTCTTGTGCCAGTAGAAAGCATAATTCTTGTTAACGGTCTAAAATTGCAGGCTTCTCATTTGTAAGACATAATGGAGGCTCTTCATCAAAAGTGACAGGATGCGGTACATGCTTGAGCATATACTGTAATCTGGTGTCTGGTGATAATAATGTTCTAGGTTGGAAAGAGCAGTGTACAGGAATCACATCTAAATGGGACCTTTTGGAAGGTTTGATATTAGCCCCCTGGCATAGTTACCAGCTGTCATATCTAAAGCCATGCATTTTAATGTCCTAAAATGAAGAAATGGTTAGTGTAGATGCAACAGTTAGGCTTAGAATTTTTTTTGTCCCCCAAATAAAATCAAAAATATCATCTCCATATGTATTTATTCATGCTGCTATCATTTGGATATGGTTTAACTCTTTTAGGAGTTGAATGCCCAATGTGCCAGGCAGGATTGATTAGTGGGCAGCAATTCCATCAGTAGAGTTAGTACCATGTTCAGAACAAGCGTAGTTCTGGTGGAACCCTGGTTTCTTGGGAAAGGTTTGTTAAAGAACAATACTGGGCCACTTTGTTCTCTGGCTGTTTGTGATGTCATGTGATCTGCCACTCTTACTCATATTCCTGTTTGATATCTGTGATGCAATGTAGGCAAGGGTACCTTTATACTCATAGCACCATGTTTGGGCTTATGGTCTCCTAACTATGAAGTACTCAGCCCCAGGTACTTTTATTATAGCAAGGGGAAATTGGCCAACACAGCACCTTTCATGTGGCTCTAAACAGTAGCAACAAGCAATGACTTCTGGAACAAACACTAGGCTAATTTGGCTGGATATAAAATTCTGAGTTTATGAGTATATCGCGGTTTTGAGTAGTTTACTGTTGTCTTGTTTAGTTGCTTCTAAAGAGAAGTCTGCTTTAATTCTTAGCTTGGTTCTACTATAGGGAGGAGACTCTTCCCACACACCATCACCCATTTCAAGATTGCCTCTTGGGGACCCTAGAAGGGTCACCCATGGATCACTCCAGGAAGGGGAAATGGCTTAGTTCTCCTGGGTAAACTGGGAAGTGAGGATAGAGGGGAGGGGAAGACGGTGGGAACATGAGGGATCAAGATGGCCGAGTTGGAGGAGAGATGGAGAGGTGAGCAGTGAAGGAGATGTCTTGACAGAGGAAGCCATTATGGGGTTAGAGAAGAACCTGATACTAGGGAAATCCCCAGGAACCCACAAAGATGACACCAGCTAAGCCTTCTAGCAATGGTGGAGAGGGTATCTGAAATGGCCTTCCCCTGTAATCAGATTGGTGACTACCTTAATTATTATTATGGAACCTAAGTTCAGTGGCTAATGGAAGGGGATGCAGAGACCCACAGCCAAGCACTTGGCTGAGCTCCTGGAGTCAATTGAAGAGAGGGAGGAGGGATTGTAGGAGCAAGGTGGGGTCAGGATCATGATGGGGAAAACCACAGAGACAACTGAACCAAGCTAGTGGTAGCTCACGGATTGTGGACTGACAGCTGGGGAGCCTGCATGGGACCAAACTAGGCCCTCTGAATGTGGATGACAGTTGTGTGGCTTGATCTGCTTGTGGGGCCCCTGGCAGAGGGACCAGAACTTATCCTGGGTGCATGAACTGGCATTTTAGAGCCCATTCCCTGTGGTGGGATACTTTGCTAGACCTTGATCCAGGGGGGCGGGGCTTGGTCCTGCCCCAACTTGGCATGGCAGCCTATGTTGTCTACCCAAGGGAGGCCTTGCCCTGTATGGGAAATAAATAGGGGGTGGGGTTGGGGGGCAGGTGTTGGGGGGAGCAGGGGAAGGGGAGGGAGGGGCACTTGTGGTTGGTGTGTAGAATGAAAAAAAATTAAATAAATAAAATAAAATTGAAACAAAAAAGGTTGCCTCTTTGGGTTTGGTGTTTATACATAGTATTCCTACATTTAGTACCTCCAGAGTTGTGTGTGCTTGGCATTCTCTGAGATTTCTGGACACATGGTTAGGTGTTTGTCATTAATTTTTGAAACACTTTCATGACTGTTCAGCTGTGTTTTCTTTCTGATATTTCAGTTATTCTTACTACATGTGTGAAATCTCCACACAGTTGTTGGATGTGCTATACTTCTCATTCTTTTTCTCATTCTGTGTAGTCTGCACAGTTTCTCTTGACCCATCTCCTAGCTTGATGACTTTCCCCTTGTTCTTGCTAAATCTTCTGATGAACACCTCCAAGGTATTCTTGATGTCTTTTACAGCGCCTCTGATTTCTAGCATTTCTTTTCTTTCTTTCTTTCTACAGTACCTTTCTGGATTCTAGAAACTGAAATAAACTGTCCCTTATTGTGAGGATTTATACTAATTTCACTAGGACTTGGGCGTTATTTGGTGTTGGTTATAAGTAGAGAGATCAGAGTCTTCACATTCCTTTAGTGGCTTCATTTTTATCTTCATTTTAGCTGCCAGACTTCTTTTAGTGCCTTCTTTAGTACTCTTAGTTTTAAGCTCATTTAGGCAATGCTACACAATCAAATCTCAGCCTTTATGTGGGCTTGTGTCTCTGTCCTGTGCCCTTCTGGAGTTTCTCTGCTTGCTAATTTGCCACTGTCCCCGCCCCTCCCCCTGCTCCCCCACCACCTCACACACATACCACCACCTCAACTCAGGTAAGGGAAAGAGGATGGA
This sequence comes from Peromyscus attwateri, assembly GCA_902168425.1. Taxonomy (NCBI): domain Eukaryota; kingdom Metazoa; phylum Chordata; class Mammalia; order Rodentia; family Cricetidae; genus Peromyscus; species Peromyscus attwateri. The sequence goes on along the minus strand of CABHPP010142932.1, from coordinate 14,097 downwards.
GGCGGGAGTGAAATTGGAAGAATCCTGTTCCACTATAGCAGCTGAAGGTAGCAATGTTAATCCCTCACCCCAGAGAGCAGGTGTTTACTACTGAGACAACTAGGGTAAGGAGGAATTATAGTCCCAGAGGTTAGTCTTCCCTTCCCCTGCCATGACCAGGAGGAAATCACATTTCAGATTTTTTTTTTACTGAGTATGGTTTGGAAGTACTGGAAGTCAGGCCGAGTATCTCTGTGATTTAACCTTCAGGCCTTTTTCTTGCCCCTAATGGGATCCATACTCAGTCCCCAGCAAGCTGTCAAAACTGCCACACACATGAATCTGCTGGGTTTGTGGCTTAATGGACTTCTGACTAAGATAAGTGTGTCCTCACTGCAGCTTTCTATAACCGGTTTTCCCACATTTCATCTTTTCTCTGCACGTTCTAACTCAGTTTACTAATGGGCCCCCAAAAAACTTTATGTCAGCCTATCCAGCTGTGTGTGTGTGTGTGGTATGTATGTCTGTGTGTGTTGTGTTGTGCGTGTGTGTGTGTGTGTGTGTGTGTGTGTGTGTGTGTTATGTGTTGTACGTGTGTTGTATAATGTTCATGTGTGTGTTATGTGTGTGTGTTGTGTTGTGCGTGTGTGTATTTGTGTGTGTGATTTATTGTACGTGTGTTGTATAATGTTCATGTGTGTGTTGTGTGTGTGCGTGTGTTATGTATTGTGTATGGGTGTGTGTGTTTGATTTGTTTTGGTTGCTGCTTTGTAAGAATAACGATAGAATTTTTATATCCCGGTTTTGATTAAACTTATGTGAGAATTCTCTCGTATCCTCTAGAGCACCTTTCCACGTCTCCGTCTCCCATAGCACTTGTTATAGATTGCATCACATCTGTTAGCTCTGTGCATGTGCGCTCTATCTCCTGTATCATTATCCATGTCTGTATATGTGTCAGGGCTATATCAGATATCACAAATATTTATGGAATGCATTGTGGGTTCCTTTTCCTAGCACACAAAGTATAATGTAAATGTAGATTTTTTTTCTTAGTATTTCAAAAGTATAGCAAAAGACATTTATAAAAAAAATATATTTAATCACAGAGCTTGCTTGTTCTCATAAATACTGTCATCTTGGAGGAATGCCCCTGTGTGAATGCCTCCTCCCTCCTGCCCAGCTTGGCTTGTTCCATACTTAGCAGATCATTGGTGCAGAGTAAATGCAAGCTATTTAATCAACACTACTCCCTCCATCTCTTGTCTGTAACATGAGAGAAAAACAGTTTCTTGTGGAAAGGATGAGAGGATCGGGAAGGTTAAATGGGTTCACACACGTGTGTTAAGCACTTAGAGCACACTGTCGGGTAACATGGCGTAGACTCAGTAAATGCTAGCCATTGTGAATAAGAACAGGATTACTGTTACTGTTTTCACTGTCTTGTTTGCATGACATGGACCACTATTATTTGGATGTAGTATTCCTGGACAGCCCCATTGGCCATCACTTCCCACAGTATTAGACTTCCAATGATTCGGTAAAGATACCATGTCCATCCATTCTTGATTTTTTTTTTCAAATATGCTGCTGCCTTTATCTAGGATATCTTATTCCTATCTATCCATTTCGCAACTCCTACCCATCCACCCAACTTCATCTCAAGCATGCTTTCAACTATGTAGTACTTACTAACGCTTTAACACAGCCTAAGCGCTTGACTTTCTAGGTCCTTCGTTGAAACCTATAAGAATCTTATTTGATTTCTTTGGAGGAGTAAATATTACTACTATCCATAACCATAACTGACTTGATGGTAACGCTTAATTCGTCTTTATTTATTTTTTGTTTATTTTTTGAACTTTTATCTTGTTTTAATATTTTAAAAATGTAAGTTATCAAACCCATCCCTCCTACCCCCTTTCCCTGCCTTCAGTTTCTTCTTGATCCCACTGCCTCTGTCTCTTATTCCTTCCAACTTCATGAGCTCTTTCTTTTGAAGTCCACTGAGTCCATTTAGAGCAGTACCCCGTGCATGGGTACACAGCCATCTAATGCAAGGAGGATAGCCTCTCAAGGTTCACACCTCTGCAGAAAACAGACTCTCCTTCCCACAGCAGCCGTCTCTACCAGTGGCTCCTCAGCTTGGTGTGCGACTTCATGACGCCCTTCCCCCTCCACACTTGGACTTTGTCTGACGTGATCTCATAACACTTTAGTTTTCTCAACAGTTCTTGTTAAAGGCATGTGGAAGAAGTGACTCAGGAGCAAAGACTGACCTAGTTCATACATCAGTTTCCTTTGAAAATGCTGCACGAACACTTAACACCCAATGAGTTCATTGCTCTCTGCTCTGTGCTTCCTGAAGGGAAGGGCATCATCTCTGAATACTCTTAGCTACTTCTGAGCCTGTATCTCCCATTAGACAGGCTATGCAGGATAGTCTTCCTTTGAAATGCTGAGAGTAGGAATTGCAGTTCAGCAATACCTATTTGTTGAATGAATAAATTATTTTGATGTTGCATAGTGGAAGTAAAAGGTAAACCAAGGGAAAACAAAAATTAAACATAGGAAGACATAAATGACAAGGATGAATGTGTATACAAATGATTATGTAGTAAGAGAGAAAATGGTGCTGTTAGTAGGATAAAGCAACCGAAAACACCAAGTTAATTTTTTCTTTTCGTTCTGTTAGCCCAGTCTATTGGTGAAAATACTGAGCAGTAAGAAGGGACTGAAGAATGGAGTTCCAAGACAGCAACAATTTTGGGCATAAAATAAGTTCACTTTGTTCTTATGTTGTATCAGTGGTGTGATTTACTAATATTTCAGATATAGGAATGATGGCCAACATTGGAAATGAAGAGACTCTAAACTGGTTCTATCCCTTACTATTTTCTCTTCAGCAGCATAGTACAGTGTGATTTTTCTGGCTGTCTGTTTTGTTCTAGTAGCCTTACAATGGAACGTCACATGAGTTTAATATGAGCCACACACTTAGTGGGGTTGAATTTGTAGAACTGCATAAATAGGAATTTTGGTAATAAATGTATATGTTCTGACAGGTATATCAGAATGCAGATCATTGTTTATCCTTTGATTTTGTTAAATGTGAGTTGTGACAGCCAGGGAAAGTATGATTTTTATATATGGATTTAAAAAATGTTTTATGTTTTAGGAAAATTAGCTTGCCATATAAATTGGATGGAATGAGTCATAGGAAGTATATGCTATATGAAGTAATTCAGTAAAGTATGACTTGAGGAAGATGATGGAAGAACCAACCTTGTCACTTTAGAACATGCTATTTTGCTGATGTTCATTATAATCTTAAGAAGTAACATTATATGGACTTAACAGGTTATATTTAGGAATGTATGTATATACATATCTGCATGTGATATCAATTACTGAAAAAAGAGACATGAAGGAAAGCATGGAAGAGATATATTTTGGAGGGTTTGGAGGGAGGAATAAGGATGAATTAATTATATTCTAATCTCAAAACTAAAATTTAAAAACCAATAATTAAATGTTTTTAAAGACAAAACCAAAGCATTCAATCTTGTTTCACAGGATCCTGCCTTAACTCCAGACCTTACTTAAAAAGTTACAAACAATTACTCTGGAAAATGAATTAAAGAAATTTGTATTTTAAAAATTAGCTCATGAATATTTTCCATAATATTATACATCTCTAAACATTTGTCAAGGAAATGGATTAGGGGGTGGGGCTTTTAGCCACACCCTTTTAAAAGTGCACACTCTGGAGCATGTGCACCTAGAATAGTTCTCCTGATTCTATATTGAGGTTAATATATTTCTTTAATCACTTAACTTACTTTTCTCATAATTTCTTAGTTTATTTCCTCATTAATGCTTTCTTCCACTAATACTACCTTCTAAAAAATTCTGTCTTGCTTATTTTTCATTGTAAAAGTTCCATAATACATTTTCTGTGTATTTTCTAACCATAACAGTTCCTTGCCTATGTAAGGATTTCATTTTATTAAGATATTTTTCAAAATGAAGTCATTAATAATACTCATCTATAACCATTAGCTCTGAGAAAAGTATTCTGGTATGTTATAGTGGTGGATAAAAGAGTTATTTTGTTTAACTAAGATTTTTCTAGGAATCAGCAAGTAATTGTAATATCATAACCAATTATAACTCTTTCCCCCGAGTGTAAAATTGGTAGCATTTTACGCCCTGCTCGTGACTTCATTGTGAGCTTGCCAAACCCTGTCAACATTTCCAGCAGAAAATGGACCTTTTTGAAAGTGTTTTTTTTTTTTTAGGGGTTGATAGGAGGTAGCTGAAGAATCCTTGAACTGTCACCAGTATTTATATGTATTTTCTAGTTTGATCAAGAGCAAATCTTTAGTTCTTTTAATTCCAAATTCTATTTTGAGCTTAGATAATCTCTCTGCTTCCTTTTGGCTTCAATTTTCTGGACCCTACAGGCAAATTTTGCCTGCAGTCTTCGAAGGCGTTCCAGAACAAGAGACAATTTGGTTGACAAAAATATTTTTGATCCCAAAGCTCTTCATGCGAGTTTGTTATAAGAAGGCTATTTCAAACATAGCAAAACTAATCCTGTTTATCTCTGGTTTGCCTTTGGGTAAATAGATTTGGTATAAATGCTCCAGTTAAGAAAACTGGCATAGTCTTTGGTTGAATGCTCACAGAGTTGCTGTGCTATGCTTTTCAAATGTCCTTTACATCACCCAATCTTTTTTAAGCATTGCTGCAACTTTGTACAGGAAGTTCTTAAAAGCCAGTGTTTGTTGAACATGTATACCTTGCAACTCTCTAAGCGTTTTCTGTGTACTTTGTAAGTTACAGAACTGACCAGGAGCTATTATTATATCCCTGTAAGGAATGAAATTCCTGGAGATACTAAGCCTCCTAAGAATCATAGCTGTCCAAAAGGGTCCTTCTTGAGAAGACTCTGATTGCTGAGCTATTATCCCTTCCTTTCAGCCAATGCCTCTCCTTTTACAACATGTGCACTGCTATTTGGAGACAGAAATGATGACATGATTTAATTTAATGGCTTGGAATTTTCCACAACTCTTCAAAGCTCAACATCTGTCCATGACATGATGTACCTGATATATATGGGGAGAGAGAGGGAGAGAGAGAGAGAGAGAGAGAGAGAGAGAGAGAGAGAGACTGACTTACACATTGAGAAGTGGAACAAGTCAACACATGTCTTCTGGAGCGTGCTCTGTTGATATAGCATCTGTGCAAGGAATGAGGTCATGTTTCCAAACTGTCGTCCTGTATACCCTCCTGGTGCTTTTTAAAAAGCGCTCTAATGGTTGGGTATGGGAGTTCCATTCCTCTTACATGCCACAGATAACCCTGCCAACTCAGGTGACAATTAAACTGCATGGTGTGATGAAGATGGTTTGGGAGGTTGATGTTTGGTGAGCCCTGTGTGTGCAGCCAACATCACACATTTTCTCTAGCAAGGTCAAGAGGGTCTTAGAAGTTGACAGTGATAATTTATCCTCGAGCCAAATTCCTATTAAGTTGTCCATCCAGAGGAAAATATTTTGTGAGTTTCTAGACTGCATCACCCTGATACTCCTGCACCCGATGTTTTCCTATTAGTGGCCCATATTTTCTAGTAAAATTACACATTACTGTCAGGAAGAAAGGATTTTATTTTGTAATAATACCAAAGCACGTGTGTGTGTGTGTGTGTGTGTGTGTGTGTGTGTGAGTGTGAGTGTGCTTCAACCAGAACACAGAGCTTCGTGGGCTTGGGACTGGTCCAGCCCAACGATATGCTTGTCATATGTATTTATACATACAGCCACATTCTGCTGGCGAAGTGCCAGTCTCTGGCCGTTGGTGTGTTTTCTCCCGTCCACCTAGTTTAAGGGTTCTTATAATCTTTTATGGACCATCTCTTGGCATGCCATACTATAAAAGGAAAGGTCAATTAGTATTGCTTAACTGATACTGTGTTCAATAGGTCTTCTTTCTTTGTAAGTCACAGAAAGTTAATCACAGAAGGTGGTTCAAAAATCATTCCTAGCAGAGTAGAAAGTCAGCCAGGTTTAGTTGCCAGATGCACTTTTGTTTTCTAATAAATGTTCTGAGTTGATTTGTACCCTAAACAAACAAACAAGCAAACAAACACCCCCCCTCTCATATAGCCCAGGCTGGCCTCAATCTCACTGTATAACTAAGTCTGGCCCTGAACTCTTGATCATCCTGTTTCCACTTCCCACGTGCTGGGATTACAGAGAATTTTGTACCAAATTAGTCTTTGTGGGTTGCCAATCCCTTAGGATGTGCTAAACTAATAGAATTTCTAAATAGTTTTCTTAATTTGAATTTTGTGGAGAGAGTTTTTAGTCAACCAGTTCCAGCATTGACTTGAAAGTCGATGACTTTGAGGCCTGGCCAGCTTTTCTCCCATCTGTTAGCTTATTATGCCACCTCCTCCTGAATCCTCCCCTGACTCACTCAGGCAGAATTGATGTCCTAACATCTATTGCTATTCTTATGCACTCACTATACATAAGTCTTATGAGAGCCCTCCGAAGAATAACTTAGAGCTGGTGAGGCCCTACCTCCAGAATCACCATGATGTTATATGATGTCAAAAGCAAGAATGACCTAATTTTCTCTTTACTTATCTAGTACATGGTATGGTACCAGGCATCTGGTTATTATTTCCTCAAACATGATGGGGAATAGGTGAATGGTTTAATCTGTGAATTTAGCTTTATAAGTTCTAGTGGTTTGTAGAATTGTGTTTATGCATGCATACATATGTATAGCCGTGTGTCTATATGTGCAGGTGCACATGTGTATGTTTGCAGGCATATGGAGGCAGGAGGTAAACTTCAAGTCTTATTTCTCAGAATATGTCCAGGTTCTTTTTGGAGACAGTTAGGCTAGACTGACTAGCCAGTAAGCTCCAGAGACCCACCTGTACCTGCCTCTGGGCTTGAGAATACAAGTGCTTGTAACCACTCTGCCTATGGGCTAGAACTCGGTTCTTCCTACTTACTCAGTGCTTTAACAAGTGCTGGTCTCCCTATCCCACAAGCTGTGCTTTAATAAACCCCATGATTCCTGGTGGTGAATGCACAAAACCTCTTGTGGTGTCCTAGCACAAACTTTGGAGCCATATTGGCTCTGAACCCAGCTTTACAAGCCACAGGTCTATAACTTGAGCAAGGTGCTTAGCGTCTTTGTGCCCTAGTGTCTTCCTCTACAAAATGGAATTTAATATGCTCTTAGGTAAGTTATAAAGATGTAATGTGACAGACAGTACTTGTAAAAGGCTCAGAACTGTGCCTGGAAGAGTAGAATTGCAGTATGTCGTGACAGTAGAGCACTTGGAAAAATGAGTTTCAGTAAACAGAGGACTTAAGTGAAAACTGAATTATTCTTGACAAGTTCCCAGGTCTTGAGCTGTGAAAGATGTCTTTATTAATGCCCTCTTTGCTCGGTGTCAGGCCACAGTAAGATCTCATGGATGCTTCACGTGGTGACATGGGGATGCTGTAAGAGCTCATCATTTCATCCCCCCTGATTCAAGTGAATGCTTGTGAGGAATAAGAATCAGGACAAATTATAAAATTTGTCTAAACCAGGAAGTAGTTGTAGGTATAATTACATTGGAAAACTGAGCATAAATAACATTTTTGGGAAAATTGGAAATTACTTTAGGACTGCAATATATACTCTCAATATAAATGTGGCATATTTTCCTAAGAACTTTTCTAGAATATTCTGCCTTTGAGGGGCAACTTTACCTTGAAATTGCTTTCAGAAGAATGTAGGTAGTTCGAATCCCGAAATGCTAGTTGTATCCATTAGTTCATTAGTACACCAAATTAAAGTTTGTTGTTTTTAGGTCCAAGCAAATTTTCCCAGCCTTCGCTTTAGCTGCTTGGACCTGAAGAAATGGGCCAGTTTTCTCATTTATTGTGGACTTGAAAACAAAGTAAGCAAAAGAAGAGGACAAGAGTAAAAAAAAAAAGCTTGGAGCCTAGGGAGATGGCTCAGCATTTAGAGTAGTTGGTGCTCTTGGAGAGAACCCAGGTTTAGTTCCCACACCTACATGGCAACTCACAACTATCTGAAATTCCAGGCCCAAGAGTATGATGGCCTCTTCGCCCTCTTCTGGCCCCCATGGGCACCAGACACACATATGGTACACATACATCCTTGCAGGCATAGAGCTCAGACACATAAAAATACATCTTTATAAAACCAAAACAAGAAGTAAGTTCCTTTTAAAAAGGTTTCTTTAATCTGAAATTTTAACTGCTTCTTTTGAGATGAATTCTGTTTTTTTTTTCTGTTTTCCTGAGGATTATAGACGTATGGAGTTCAATTAATTAGATCTTTGATTCCCAGCCGAAGAGCATGAAACTCATTCGAATCAGTGACTTCCTCTGGCTGTTTACCTCCTAGGGACTCAGGTTTCTGTTTCTGAATCCCGGTGCTTTCTTTTAGTGTCCTGGGTAAATCATCAAAGAATTTTATGTCTAAATAAATTAAGTGACTCCCGCATCCTTTATTGCTGAAGCTTTTTACCAAAAGAAATGAAATGAATTGAAATTGGGGAATTATTTACATCTGGCTTTGTCCTCTTGGAGAGCATTTGGATTTCAGAACGAGTGGCGCTCTGCCAGTGACAAATGGAGGCGCTGAGATTGCCTTGCCTTCATCCGTTACCTTTTATGGTGTCCAGGGATTTTTTTGCTCTCCTTTGTGACCCAGCTGCAAAACAGCTGTTGTTTGGGCTCTTGCCTTTCTACTCTCACAAGACAGCTTTCCTAACCATCCCCAAGGGGCTTAAACTTCTGCACCAGTGTCAACTCTGAGCTCCGAGAGCTCAGAAGAGGCCCCGAGGGTCCGTGGGGCTGAGAAGCACCCCTTGCTATTGCTTAGCAGTTGGCCCAGTGAGTGAGTGCTGTGACCTTGCTCAAGAAACAGACCCATCAGTCCAGCAGGCCTCCTGGTTGTTTGGATTTGTTGCTCTGAGCTAAGATCTGAGGGTTTTCCATTTTCATTGAGTCCTTAGAGGCCTTCCCCTCTTTAGCCATGGAGATCTTCCCGCTGGAAGCCGTCCTCACCATGAACTTTTGGTACCATCTTGTGGATTGCAGAATGCTGATTAAATTTGTGATTTCTTGCTATTCCTTTTGGAGAGGAATTGTTACCATGGATGGCATTAGGCATATAATTCTAATACCATACAGGCCTCTGTGTTTTCTATCACTCATCCAGCATATTTCCCAACAAGGGTATGCATTTACGTAAAACTTGGGGGACTTTCCAGCCACCAGAATCTGTGAGAAACAAATTTCTCTTGTTTGTTTTTAAAAGACTTGTGTTTTGAACACCCTTGCTTTGCAAGGAATTTAACATTCTTCCAACATTTTCACTACTTTCCATTATCTGGCCCTTGGCTAACTGTTGATTAAACAATTCTTCTAAAGTGGTTAACAATTAGAAAGTCAATGACAAATGGCAATTAGAGTACAAAAATGCCACAACAAAAGTAGGAATCCAGCGTCAGAGTACCTAGGAGGAAAAGACATAGCTTGATGTCACGAGGCTCTTGTAATTTGGCCATGGCCATAGTTGGAAAGTTATCTCGAAATGTTCAAAGTACATTTTTGAGTCATTTACCTTTTTAATTTCCCATTAAAGTAAGAAAAATCTTTGGCATTAACCTTTCTGCCAGTTGTAATTTATGTTGTGGTTTTCTGTGTCATTTGTTTTTAAATCCTCACTGTGTCTTGCCCCCTTCTAATGGCAGTCTTTGCCCTAGCCTTCATGGCCAGACATACCTAAGTACTACCACCATCGGTAATTTCACTATCCATTTTTCTTCTCCTCCTCCACTTCTGTCCTTTCCTCTGGCTTCAAGAATCACTTAACATCCTTACACTAATAGTCTTTGTCCCCAGATTCACTGGCTATTTTTAAGCACTTGACACATTTACTATGGCAGTTTTCTTGAAATATATTTCACCTTGCTTTTAGCCATTTGATTCAGAGTGATTGGCACACATTTTTGACATCCCAAATACCTCAGAAATCCATAGATAATCACTAGGTAAGCACTGCCAATCCCATGATTGAACTCGTACTCTTAGTCCATAAACCTGCACTTCCGTTCTTGAATACCATCCCTTAAAGTGTCACTGTCTGTCTCCCTTAGTGCCATATGCCCTACCTATCTACCCTTCTGAGAAGATATTCAATTCTGTTTTCTCTCACACCAGGCATTCAGTCTGTACTTCTGTATCCCCTGGCATGTCCCTTCTGCTCCCGTCCCACTTTCTCATCCTCATCTTCATTCCAGGGATATTGGGAAGCAGCAGATAGTGTGTCCATATGACTGTAGAGCAGCTGGGCTCGGCTCTGCCCACTTTTCATGTGGTGCCCCTTCACTCAGCTCAGTCTGATTTCCAGGCTGTGGTTTGTTCCTCTCACAGGCCCTTCCTTGCTGGGCCCCTACTTAGCACTCGTTTCTGTTTGCCTCTCAAATGATGTACACATCCTTTGATCTTTAAATCAAGTGTCAGTTCCTTTGGAAACTTTTCCTGTGCACTTTGACTAGGTCACACCCAATGTTTATTGCTGGTGGTAGTCCAGCCTAATACAGCTGCAGTTTTATACTTTGCCAAGACAGGAGTTAGGCCTGTTATTAAAATCAGTTTTTGCCCTAATATTTAACAGTCCTAGGCACAGGCTGGGTGCCCAGTAAGTATTTGTAGAATTAAGGGAATCAATAAACATATTTAATGAGCTGCTTAACTTTAATTATTTGACTTAAAAGTAGATGAATGTTTTTGTTCTTTAATGTAAATGTTACATATACATACATAGCTTTAAAATGGAAGTTTGGAGTATATTTACCTATGATTTAATTATAAAGTTGATTTAAACAAAACTTCTACTTCAGTAGAGCTTTGTTGGGCATTTTAATGGTATGTCTAAATACTGTTCTTACCAACCAAGATCATGAATGAATAAGATTTAATGATGAGACATTGGGTTTAGCATGACTCTGAGTTCGGTTTAACACAACAATGTAATAGTCAAAATCATTTGCCCAGTTGCAGTTTGAGATGTGGTTGAATCTGATCAAATTAACTTTCTCCTCTGAATGCTATTACAGTATGTGTTCATGATTCCTTTAAGCTTTAGTGGAAGATGTACAAATGGACTGATGTAGACAGGAAATTGGCATGGGAACACAACTAGAAGTCTGACTATCTTAAACACCTTCAATTATGCATCGTCTATAAGGGTTAGCCACTTTATTTTTTATATGTTACGAATTTTATAATTTTACTTATCCATAGTTTCAAAGCCACGTAGAAAGCAACAAATCTGAATATTCAATATTTTCAGATATTCTAAATACATGTTTTTGAACAGCAAGAGAAAACTATTCACAAGAAATAGGAAGCCGACAGACCAAGAAACAATTTTGCCCCATTTAGCATGATGGAACCATGAGTTCATTGGAATTAATTATAGGAGGATGTGTGAGAGGTTACTTCCAGTATCCTGAATGACTCTTAGGCAGCCACATCACTGGAAAGTCCCACCCTTCGCCTAGATAATGACTCACAGCCGCTGGATCACAGGAGTCTTCTCAGTCTACGGTCCACCTCCTGTGTTCCCAATGCCCCATACCACTCACAGCTGTGGGCAGTGGAAGAGTGATGGAGCAGTGAGAATCTCAGGTGAGGGACTGAGGACTCTCTCCACTTCCATGATGGATTGTTAACAGACAGGATCTTATGTGACTCTCCTGCACCTGCAGTTGTGTGGATCTCCTCTGGGTGATCCCAACTGTTTTGATTTCAAGGAGGCACAGCAGCCCTGTCATGCATGGAAGATGTTACAGCATGTTTGAAATAATTTGAAATAGTCACTTAAAGTGGTCCCAAATGCTTACATTTAATGCCGTTCTTGATGTGCCTTTGTCTATTATTAGGAACTTTACAAGTATAAGTAGGTGATGGGCTTTGCTTTTGACTTTGTTGTTATAGTTTCCCCTTGCTTGGCCTTTTTGCAAGTTTTCTTTCTTTCCTTTCTTCTAATGTAAAGCATCAGATATCTGGTCTTTTTATTTCCTGTCCACTCTCGGTGTGTGGCCCTTGATACAGCCGGTCTTTATGACTTAGTCCTCCAGAGCCTGTGTTGCCTTGACATCTCAAACAAATAAAACTCTAATAGCCCTCTACACATGCTTGTTCCTACTGATGCGCTCACAAATCTTTCCCACGAGAATAAATAATTCCTTCATTTATTCAAGTGATTGCAGGGTCATTCTTAAGTTGTTTTTTTTTTTTTTTTTTTTAATGCTGTGCTATATCCACAATTGATCCATCAGGCACACACACAAAAAAAAATCTTTCATCTAATTACTTCTCTGCTCTTCTGCTATGACCACCCTCATATAGGCCACAAGTGTAAACACCTTGGAAGTGGAATGGAATGAGTTCTTCACTCCAAGTCTAGAGGCTTTGTTTAGGTATAACTTCGATAGTCTACTTAAAGTACTCCAGTGTTTTTAATTGCATTGATTAATTAACTAATTAATTATCAGGTAAATCGTGTGCATGTGAGATGGAGGACACTTGTGGGAATCAGTTCTCTCCTACCACAGTGTAGACCCTGAGGATTGAACGCTGGTTGTCAGGCTTGTTAGTAAGTGCCTTTATTCACTGAGCCGTCTTATTGGACTCAGTACTGTGTTCATATGTCATCAGAAGATAGTCCTGTGTTGACTCTAGCGGCACACACACTAAAACTGAAATGACCCAGAGTGGATGAGCACAGACCCTGTCCAAAAGTATGGCACACATGAACCGGACCGTTGTATGCAATTCCCAGAGCCTATGTAATGTCTGTTAGTTAACAACATCAAGGGAATGGTAGAAATCAACCGATCATGGGGCACCCAGTATTGACTGTGGTTTTTCACTACCAGAAGTCTACATACTGAAGATAGATGCTCCAAGGTCACCATGTAAGCCTACTGAGCCCCATACAATGCGGTCCCTCTTCTAGACATTCGTATGACTTTTGTGGAATGTATCCAACTTTTGCTGCTATTTTATGGTCGTTTCTAACAGTCTATACCTGCTGACTCTGTCTGCCCTGCTTTCTCTTTATTCACTTTGATAATTTCTCATGTGTGACTCGGGGTCTTGACTACTTGATACTCACAACTGGATGTTATTATCCTGCCTGTTAGTTTATATTATATTTTTTTTCCACCAAGGCACTCAAAACTGACAGTGTTCTGGACTTTCTGTTAACTTGTCTATTCCACAGCTAGACTGAGAAAGGCACAAGGGCAGGGCCTTACTGTTGATGACGCTGCTCAAGACACTCATTGCTACAGAATCTGTGAACCCTTCTCTTTCCCCTCTCAATAGCTTTAGATAGACTGTGTTTATGGCCACATATCTTGACCACTAACAAAACACTGCTGTTTTTTAACTCTACTCAAGATGGGTACCTCTTCCTTCATCAGTCCTGAAATACCAACAGACCAATCCTTGGGTCCAACTTGCTGTTGGAATCTCAACTGCAAAAATGGGTCAGTGGTAGAGGTGATAGAATTAAGATACTATAATTAGGTTATAAATGACAATTCATATCCTGTCTGCAACATTTAGGAGAATATTGTCCTGACCTTCCTTCTCTTAATGGTTTTCCCATGAAATCATTTTAATTGGAGCACAATATTCAAGTCCGTAGTGGTAAACATTGAGTTTATGTAAACAAAGCTGCAGAGAAAACAGGGAGCAACTTCAAGTATTTGCATCTGTTTCCCTAGGACTAATGCCTATAAATACAACTGATATGCTAGAATATAACTGTGATTTAAAGCTTTATGATATCCACCAGATTGCCCCACAGGAAGATTTTATTACACTTTACTATATTTTAGTGAAGTGTTCCATCAATTCCTATTTTTTCTATACTCTCCTAACAATTAGGTCTCATTTTTGCAACTTTATTGATAAGTGAATGATATCACCTCAGTATTAAATTGTGTTTTAAGTAAGTTGGATATCTAAAGTCTCACAGATTTTTGTA
>CABHPP010142931.1:11389-49130 GCA_902168425.1 Peromyscus attwateri | reverse complement strand
AAAAAAAAAAAAAAAAGGCCCAAGGAGAAGTGATAATAAGGACCCCTATATACATACTGCAAGCTAGAAAATGATGGTGGCATTAAAAGTGATAATCTCCTAGTGTCACCGCGCGCGCGCGTGTGTGTGTGTGTGTGTGTGTGTGTGTGTGTGTGTGTATGAGATCCTGGACAATATAAGAAGGGTCACTTCAGCATATGGCTAATACTGCCTAGAAACACCAGGGAAATAAGAACCGCATGTAAGAGGAAAATATTTGCTTGGTATTTCTGGATCACCTCTCTTGCTGTTTGCAAGAGAGTAACCAGGGTTTCCGGCTGACGGCTCAGCAGTTCTGTGCCCTCGGAGAACTTCTGGCGCTCTCCAGCCAGCCTCTGCTGCCGTGGCTGGAAAGTTAGTAAGATATTATTTCCTGTTATTCTTCATTCCCCTGCTCTGGGCTGACAGTCTTACAACGGGCAATGGTGTGTGTGGGGGTGGGGGTGGAGGGGCTCTGTTCCACAGTCGGGGAGAGCAGGAACTAGGAAAAGCATCTTAAAGAAGAGCAGTTTGGGAAAACAGTACGCTGGCCATTATTCCATACAACCCAGAGGACCACAGAGTAAGGATGTGCTGGGAAGTATCGATTCCAGACTTTTGCTTTTAAACTTGAGGGAACTGGGATCGGGGCAGAGAGGTGAGTTGCTTGAAGCTCCACTGGCTTCACGGCAGATCTAGCAAAACCTTAGCTCCATTTAACACAAGGCTCTATCATATGGAAGGTCCTTTCCCAAACATGCTCTCATGGCTACGCTATGAAGAGCCTGGGAATGTGGCTCAATTAGTAGAATGCTTGCCCAGCATCCATAGGGCCCTGAGTTTGAATCCCAGCATTGCATAAACCAAGTGTGAGGGACACATTTCTGCCATCCTAGCACTTGGGAGGTGGAGGCAGGAAGAACAGAATTTCCAGGTCATCCTCAATTACATAGGAACTTGGAGGCTAGCCTGGGCTGACTCTATTTTAAACAAAACATAACCTAACAACTAAACAAATAGATGCCAACTCAAAGGTATCCCTTTTCTCAGATGATATCAGACCTTGAGAATGGATAATATTTTTCTCCTCCCTATATCACGTGGCTAGTGAGGGACAAATCTTGGATTGGGTGATTAGAATCCTCTAGTATCTGGAAAATTGTCCCCCATACCAGGTGTGTGGTCGGTTAAAAGGCGAAGGTGCCTATCACTGCATCATTCCCCAAGTGTGGCCATTCCTCTCTGTTCACACCCCGGACAAGGCCTGCGTGTTACTGAGTGAACTACATTCCAGGAGCTTCAGGCAGACTTGTAATGAGAAAATGGAGACAAAGGGCCGAGGGTGTTTGGGCCCCAGCAAGAAGCTCTATTACAAAGGTAGGCCACTTTCACATTCATTTGCACATTTTTCCTCATAAGAAAATTAGGCTTTAATGTAACCTCAATTTCAACCTTGTTGCTTTATCGCCTAAAGCCCATTAAAGAGCTATTTCCCAGGGCCAGGAACTTATGATTGGAGGTCAGGAGGCTGGGCTTTTAATCGACTGGTGATGGGACTTCTTTTCAGGGGCTTCGGTCTTTTGTCTTTTCTCTGCCCTGGCCTAGTCACCAGCAACAGGGGTGGGAGTGGGAGGGGTTGTGGGGCGTGGGGGTTATATGTGCAGTGAGGATTCTCTTTAACACCCCCAAACCGAGGCCTGGTAATTGCCCATGTTGGAAGGTGGGAGAAACAGAAACACACGTCTCAAAGGCACAGCTGAAGCATGAGACTTGACCACTGGAAATGAAGAAAAGTGGACAACATCTTACTCTCCTCTCCCTTCCCCTGGTCTCAACCTAGTGGGTCTCATGATTTAGGCCTGTCTGGCCTGGAACTCACTATGTAGACCAGGTTGACTCTGAACTCACAGAGATCTGTCTGCCTCTGCCTCCCGAGTGTTGGGATTAAAGTTATGCGTGCCACTGTGCCCAGCACTAAACTTGGCATTTTGTTCATGTCAGGGATCCCATGAAGAACCCCTAAGGAGTTTCCTGTGGCCCTAAATTATCATTCTCAAAATTTCTCAGGTAAAGCTATGCGCTGAATGTTCTAGTCAATTCGCTGGAGACCAGGAGTTAGATTCTACAAAGTACAGATGCCTGGATTCCTCAGTCCCTCCAGAAAGTCTGACAAGACTGGTCTGGCATGGGATTGGGATGCTGTGATTCTGTAAGCTCCTCATCCCCACCAGCGAAAGAATGAAAGAAGGAACTGGGCCGTGGTGGCACGTACCTTTAATCCCAGCACTCGGGAGGCAGAGGCAGATGGATCTCTGTGAGTTCGAGGCCAGCCTGGTTTACAGAGTGAGTTCCAGGACAGGCAAAAAGCTACACAAAGAAACCCTGTCTCGAAAAACAAACAAACAAACAAACAAACAAACAAACAAAAACAATGAAAGAAGGGGGAAGAATGGGAGAATGCTGTCCCCTCCTTTCCAGGCTTCCAGGTGACACGTTGATGTGGAACTTTCCTCTTTGAGCTACCCAACAGCCTCTAACTCTCTGCTTATTCTACTAAACAAAATTCTTAACCAGGCTTCAGGGTTGGGTGATTCGGGCAAAGGGCCACTGGAAGCCAGAGAGGGGAGTTCTTTTCACCTTCAAGCTCACCCCACCTCTTTCTTTCAGAGCAGACTTGCTTGGCTACTCCCCCAGGCCTGCCCCACCCCCACCCCGCCACCTCTCATCCCATTATGCAGTCACAGCCCAGCCTCCATTTAGGTATCTGCTCCTTTTCCTTTAAGCGGTTCCCTTATCACGGCCCAGAGATAATGCAAACGGCGAAAAATACTATTTTTGTATTCAGGTGGGTACAGCGTGTAATAATTCATGCTGTTGGGTTTTGTTTCCTATATATTTGGACCCTGACGGCAGTCCACCTCCAGGCAGGAACAAAATGGATACCCTGTGAGCTATCGGAGGAGGCAGGCCTGTGATTCACACACCTTCTCTGGCAGCCTCAGCCTCAGAGAGGAGTGTGGAGTTAGCCTCCCTGTCCCAGCCTCCCCTGAGGAAACTGAGGCAGACCCAGAACCCAAACGGTGAACCAGAGCCTGGCTGTGCAGCCGAGAAACTACAAAGAAGAATGACCGTACTGTTTCTGCTCTGAGTAATTCTTTAAAAGCCACATCTTGTCTGGATCAACCCTTTGGTTGTCGCTTTATTTTTCTCATAACCTTTCTCTAGCGTCTTTCCTCCTCACATCTTGCCTGGTCACAACGGAACTCCATTCCAGCCCACCCTTACAGCTGCCCAGGAGCCTTGTAAGTAACTCTAAACAGGACTGAGCCTGGCTCTGGGCCTCGGTTTCCCCATCCGATAAGAAGACACAGTTGGCTAACCTTCCACACAAACTCACAGAGCTAAAACGGAACCCTTCCTGATCCCATTACACCCCTCAAGCTGTTTTTGTAGCTTTTCGGCTATTATCGCCCCCATTCTCTCCCCTCAGACAATCTGTCCTCATTTACCCCTGCAGGAGAAGGGAGGGGGAAGCCTGTGGTTTTTCTTGGAGGGGATCAAAAGAATTGTATTCTTTTCAATTTTTTTTTTTTTTTTTAGCATTGTCAACTCTTCCTGTTATGGTAGTAATGAAATCAAATTGGCTGTAAAATGTAAGACTGCCTCTTTTTTGATCCATTAAATGTCATATTTTACATCTATTAACATTAATATTCCCATCAAAAGCCAATAACCATAGTGTCAAGTGATCCGTCATCTTAGGAGGGCAGGAGGGGTGGGACACCACAAACCCTGACCCTAGTCTCCCCGATACTGACATCAGCTGAGTGCGTTTTCCTATTTATCATCCTCAGTATTTCAGGCGTTAAGGAGGTACCAGTCTAGAGACCAGGGTTGGTGCGGCTGTTCACCCTCCTGAGAGGTTAGGCTTCCGCTGTTTAGAGTACGAAGTGTGTCTCTGCTGGGATTCTCACAGGAGCATCGCCAGTGTTCTAAAGAGTAGACACAGAGGGGTGATCTAATGTTAAATGCATGCTGATTTCAGCTCAAATCAAGCCCATCCAATCATTGTGATCGGCAGGTTACACTGGACACTTTAAGGTGAGATTTCATCCTAAATATCTCCCTTGGGGGGAAAAAAAAACTTAGATGGGAAAGCAAATTTATTACATGCTTTCAATTATTTTTTTTCCTGTGTATGGATGCATTCTTTAAAAAAAATCCAACCTTGCTTCTAATTGCTTTGTTTAATAAATAATATCAGGGTTTTTTGTGGGGAGGGGTGTCTAGTCTTCCAATTTTTTGTCAGGGGGCTAAAAGGATGGGCCAGTGGGTAAAGTTCTTGCCACAAAAGCATGAAGACATAAGTTAGAATCCCCAGAGGCCACATAATAAGAAATCTGGGTACAAGAACACACACTGTCATCCCAGTGGTCCTACTAGATAGAAAGAGGAGGCAGGAGGATCCCTGCAAGCTCTTGGGCCTGCTTGCCTGCATCCAGGGCTTGATGGGATCCAAGACTCAAGGTTGTCCTCTGATGGCCATACTTATACAATGGCATGTATGCATGGCACCACCATCACACAAATAGAATCGCTAGCAGGAATGAACCTAGAACACCTATTTCTAATAAAGGCCCTAAAGAAAATTTTACTAAGTTTTTGTATTTTATGTGTATGTTTTACCTGCATGTATGTGTATGCACCATGTGGGTCCAAAGAGGGCAATGGATCCCTAGGAACTGGAGTTACAGATAGTTGTGAGCTACCATGTGGATATTGGGAAGCAAACCCTGGTTCTCTGAAAAAGCAGCAAGTGCTCTTAACCTCTGGGCAGTCTTTCCAGTCCCTAGCAAATGCTTTTCAATGGAGGTAACCTCAGTTCCATGAGCACATCTTTAAAAATGAGTACACTTAAACAGGAGGGAAACATCTACTTTTAAAGCTGCCGGCTAACGCCAGTTGACACAAGGATTAACGTAGCGATCTCTTTGAAAACTCCTATTACGTTAAATTATAGATGTACAGCTGTGCACTTGGTGCTGGGAAGATGTCTGGTTACTTGTTTTTCAACAGCACTTCTGCTGGGGACATAAGACATTGACCTTGGCTAATATGAATGCCCTTCAGTCAACAGCCATATGTGGAAACCCCATGTCCTCTCAAACATCTTCTCCAACTTTATAGAAATATCAATTACACATAAACAATACATATGCTCAGTGTACAGGGTGATGTTTTGACATATTTATATGCTGTAAAATCATGGAATAAAGCTAATTAGCATGCCCATCACTTCACACATACATACCCTATTTACCCTATTGATTAAATTTTTTTTGATGGTGAGGTCATTAAAATCTACTCTAGCAGTGTTTGTGTTCAAAGTACATTATCAATTATGCTCACTATACTGTGCAATAGATATCTAGAATGCCTTCATTCTAACAAATTCTGAGCCTAATCATTACCTCATTTTTCTCACCCTCTCCTATCTCTTATTATGTATTTAGTTTTTTTTACATGAGTCTGTGTGTGTGTGTGTGTGTGTGTGTGTGTGTGAGAGAGAGAGAGAGAGAGAGAGAGAGAGAGAGAGAGCCCCAAATGTGACCTTGTACCTCTGATTCTCCTGCCACCTCTGGAGTGCTGGGATTACTGAACCATGTACAGAGCCCTCTACACACAGGGGGAGCAAAGCCAGACCCTTCTGCATGCTAGCAAAGCCCTCTACAAACCAAACTCCACCCCTTATGTGTTGTTTCTTCAAACTAATGCATGAGGACTGTGAAGCCTCACACTTGTGGAATTATCAACAATTGAAGTCACTTATGTCTCACTGTCTGCTCTAGAGGAGGATCTCTAAGAGTCTTAAACTAGTAGGTATCTAGCTAATCATCAGAGTACCCTCCACTAGGTAAGTGTGCCCGCCCCATTTTACAGACAACAGAATTAGGACTTCAGGACACAGCACCATTTCCTGGGGCTCCATGAAACACTGCCCATGCTCTGTCCTCAAACCTGTGCAGCCGGGGTGAACCACAGAGAAAAGTGAACACTAACAATTAAAGTGATTTGGGGTGTTGTTAATAAACTAAGGCAAACAGCAACATTGTGTGCGTTTTATTCTTCCAATATATTTTTGGTGGAGAACAGATTGCCCTGGGAGAGGTACTGTATAATTTCATTTGGAGCATTGTCCTTCTGGTAGAAGCAAACTGAGACACACACACACACACACACACACACACACACACACACACACACACAATCTGATAGCAATTAAAATCCAATTATAAATATATTGCTATATTAGACACCTACCTAGAAGCCATCCAGCAGGGAACCTCATTGGAAAGGCAGTGTGTCACAGTCTTCAAACTGCTTCGACATGTACTTCTGGCTGTGCCCCCTGACCTGAAGTGTGTGTTAAACAAAGCTTGGAAGCCTTCCTCCAAGAGGGAAAAGATACGATTTATGTCACATGATGGAGTGACTTTAATAACGCTATTGTATATTTATTTTGGAAGATGACGTATGAGGGATATTAAGACCTCTTGAAGATTATTAAACAAATTAAACATATCACTGAATCTGGAGATATTCAGGAGGTGGGTTTCTCTGAGGTTAGGGAGCACAGGGTTACAAGGAATGCCACTGTGCAGCCTTTACACCTTTTAGGTCCCTGTTCAAACAATCTGAAGTTTGACTGACTTGAAATGATTAGCAGGTGCTTATCCGAAGAAATAGGCAGTTCCCCTGTGGGGTATAGCTCAAAAATAGGTGCACACACCTTTAATCCTGGAGATAGAGGCAAGAGAGTCAGAAGTTCAAGGTCATCCTCAACCTTAGCTACATAAGGAGTAAAGGCTTAAAGGAGATCCTCCTCTGTAAACAAACAAACAAACAAACAAAAGGAACAAATAAACAGGCAGTCTGCTCCTCCGCCTAAAGCTTTTCTTTTCTTCCATGCATTACAAACCAAATACCCTTCTTAAAGGTACAGGATGTCTGATGGCCCAGTGCGTTCCTTCTTGTTACCTCCTGGAAGATACGCATGGCTGGCATTTAGGGTGGTTTCCTTTAATTTGACAGAACATTTCCACGACAGAGCTCAGTTTTCCAGTATTTTCCAACAGTTGTCCTTAAGTGCGTTTGTCACTGTGAGCCAGGGGCATCCGGACAAATCGTCAGTGCAGTTCCCTGCACCTGCCCAGCTCTCAAGAGAGCACACAGGCCTTGGGCTGGCTCTGGATAGTTTTAATTTATCCAAATGTCTAAGGGCCAGCCGTGGGACTCCCACTGTTTTGTTTTAAGTGTCTGGCATGGACTATGATTCCACACCATGTGCACCTACTTCTTACAGCCATAGACAGGTGCTAATTAATCTACCTAATTATGAAGCCACTGGAAGAGGCTTACTTACCCATAAGACACCAAATCTGGTTGGAACGAAAAATGGGAAGAGGAAAAGGAGGGAAAATGATTTTGGTATCACACTGAAAAATAATTCCAGTGGTCAGCTTATATATCTTCCCACTCAAGTTAGACAGATTCATTTCCCCTAGATCATAATTGTGCCCTCCCCCCGCCCCCCCCCCCCCCCCGTGTGTGTGTGTGTGTGTGTGTGTGTGTGTGTGTATTCTTTACAGAGTTCTATTTGAAAAATGCCATGTAAAAAATGGTTAAAAGACTAAGAATTATTACCATACTTTTATTTTTTTAAGCTGCAAATGGCGCGCGCGCACACACACACACACACAAACTTAAGCTCAGTCCCTTGAAATGTGCAAGACCCCAAATGATGCTGTAATTCAAGCATGCTCTTGTTTGCAGTTAAGCACTTAAGGGGCCAGTCAGTAGAATTCCCTGGGCATCCATACAAATGAATATAATTACAGATACCATGAGCACAGACCTAGTAGGCCGCTGATTATGGCTGATAACTCAGGGACACTGGGAGAGTGAATTCCTGGGGTGTGCCATTGATTTGGTCCCAGAAACTCTTTTGTCTTTCTGGCTTTGAGGAAGGGCTGAGATGCTTTCTCCAGTTCTTGGTGGCCAGGGACATGTGTGAAACTTGTGTGTGTGTGTCAGAAGGGACAGGGCTATCTAGGATTTCCCCCAGGGAAAACAGTGATCGCAAGGGATGGCCATGATCCAACACTGGAAATGCACCCCGACAGACAGAAAATGGCTAGAAAGGCAGTCAGGCAGAGGGATGGCTCACCGGCTCCACATACAGCTTACATGGCACATAGGAAGCTGCCCCCTCCATAGCAGCGGGTCGGCCTTGACCCCCTTCCCTTTCATGCTCGCCCTTAGCTCTTTACAAAATAATAACTCAGTGCCACGAATTAAAAGATCCGAAAAGAATTTGAGATGAATAATTTAGGAATTCGCACGTCTCCTTAACACTAAATGACTTTCCAGCTGGGCAGAAAATCAAAACCTGCATCTGGAGATCATACAAGTCAGGGGGAAAATACTACTACTCTACTTGACTCCTGTTTCGAAGGTGCTTTCCTTACTTCTAGATACTGGCCTCCTAGGCATGGCGTGTCAAGACCTGAAGAAACTGGGTACCACTGCCGATGTGAAGGAAAAAAAAGGAGGAGGGAAGGGGAATGGGGATATAAGAGGAAGGGCAAGAGGGAAAGAGGGAGATGGAGGGAGGGAGGGAAGGAGGGAAATACAATAAAAACCGGATGATTTTTAATGGCATTGTTTTCTAGAAAATGTTATAAGTAAAAGAAGCCAGACACAAGCTATGCCATACATTATTTCAGTCATAGGAAATGCATGACCAACCAAATACATAGAAACAGAAAGGAGAAGGGTGGTTGCAGGGACCGACCGAGCCGGGGATTATGGAGAGTACATTGCAGGGCTCAGGTTTCTGTTCAGGCTGAGCATTTCTGGAAACAGACAGCTAGCGGCAACCGTCACACAGCCCTGCAGCGAATGTGCTTCGGGATGAAGTTTATATCACGTGTCTTCTGCCATCAGAAACTGTGGGAGCCAGTGAGGTGACTCAGCAGACATTGCCACCAAGACTGAGGACCTGAGTTTGATCCCTGGGGCCCCACATGATGGAAATAGAGAACAGATTCCTGCAAATTCTCCTTTGCCTGCCACATGGGCATCAGGGTACATATGACCACACGTGTACACCCATGGGCACTAAATAAATAAAAATGTACAAAGAAAAAGGTAACAATGTGAGAGTTAGGAATGTAGCTCAGTGGCTGAGTGCTTGCTTACCACATATGGGTCCCTGAATTCAATTCCCTTCTCTACAGAAGAAGGGAAAGATGGGGGGGGGGTGCAAAGGGGGTAAGAAATAATGGGCAGTGACTATCTGCTTAGCATCCACAAGGCCTTTGGTTGTGCCCTCAGTGGTGGTGGGAGTGGGTGATTGACAAGGGGGCAAAAGGATCCAAAGTTCTAGGCACTTCCCTAAGGTCCCCATGGCTTTAGGAGACACTACAGGAGAGAGGAGAGACAGAGAGACAGAGAGACAGAGAGCAAGCCCCTGTCTGGACCCTCTTGGCTTCTCCCTTTCAGATTCTAATTTTGACATACTGTCTGCAACTGAGGAGACTCAGACCAGGAGCAGAACAGCCTGGGGACACGTCACTGCTTCTCCTCCCTCTCCTACGGGAGAGTCCAACCTAGTAGGTGACCCACAGTGAGCTAAGAAGGCTTCTTGGGCATTCCATCACCCCGGAGTCGCTCTGAGCCATGGGAAACTGGTGCTGTACACAAGTTTATGCTTACTGGGAAGAGTACAAGCAAGACAAAGGGGAATGGGAGAAAGAAGGGGAACCAACTGCCTTAGAAGCCTCCTTGGTTCTTTTTGTTTTTGTTTTGAGATAGTGTTTCTCTGTGTAGTTCTGGCTGTCCAGGAATTCACTTTATAGACCAGACTGGTCTCACACTCAGAAATCCGCCTGCCTCTGCCTCTGGAATGCTGGGATTAAAGAAAGGCGTGTACCACCACACCCCGTTGCCTCCTTGGTGTTTATTGCCTAAAGAATCTCTCTACTACCTGGTGATCTCACAGTTCACTGCTCTAAGGATGCCCAACAACAGCAGATATAAAGGCATTGGCACCATAATGCGATGGCCACCACTTCATAAAATGCAGGTCACTTGGGCTTGCTTTGGAAGGCATATGATAATTTCACATCTTGGGGCTGATAACATTGTGTGGATGCACATAATGTAAGAACCCTAGGAGGCATAAAGATCTGGAACAAGCACATTTTGTGGGTAGAAATTAAGAGAAGCCCAGGGTGGTCAGGATCCAAACAGAATACTTCATGGTGGTTTTGGGATTGTTGTTCATGAAACCTGGGCTTAAATTATGTTCTTACTAGTTAGTTACTAAAAATACTTCAAGGAAGCAATTCACTCTCTTTCAGCCTTGGTTTCCTTCTCTGTACAGTGGAGATAAACATATCTAAGCATAAAGTGACTACGGATTCACTGAGACAAGACAGACACCGTGTTTGGCATGGTGCTTAGAGCCTGAGTACTAAGTACCTGAAGTTGTTGTTGGCATAATCATTGCCAAAATATACTCTAGAATGGGCGTGCCCTGTAATTTCTTTACTTTTTTTTTCTTTGTGTTTAGAAGTGTATGCAATCGAATGCTGGGAAACTTGGGGGAAACGGGGGAGGAGGATGAAGTGGAGGGGAAGGAAGAGGAAGAAGATAAAGAAGAGGCAGGGAAGGAGAGTTGATAATTAAAGGGGAGAAAGCAGCAGCTGATATCACTCTTCACAGACAGCCCCATTATCACCAACACCCAATTACGTTTCACAGACAGTCCTGCAACAGGGAAGATTCTTAATACTGCATGTATGTAAATGTCATGAGCTGCAAACACGGGCCATCCAGAGGATCTACCTACAACTCTACGGCAGTAAGGCAAAATACAGATCTCCTTAGGGTGGGCCTTCCCACTCAGAGTGAGTGCGACCGTTGACAAAAGGTTTCCCTTTGGGCATCACCTGTGCCCTGGACAATCACTAATATTCCCGTCCCTTTTCTTTTATAGGAGCCTATTTCAATAACTCGTCGGGTAGCCTGTTCCTGCTCAAAACTCAGCAAAAAACAAACCAATATTTACTGTGTATGTATCCATTAAAATTCAATCAGTTGCTATTTTGCGAATTTCCAAATTGTTTAAATCTGGAATCATTGTCCAAAAGACTTCTGGTTAATTGAAGCCGCACTTAGGGTAAGATGACATCAGGGTTTCCCTGGGACACATATCTGCAGTCTCTTTGGAAGTTCCTTGCTTGCATATAGGGGTGTATGGATGATGGCTTGATGGGGATGCACTCAAGGAGAATATAGGGAATTCTGACCACTGCACCCACCAGAAATGCTGGGGATAGACTCAGGAGAGCACAGAGGCTATGACCACCCACCAGAAATGGTGGGGATGGACCAGGAGAGCAGAGGAGCTATGGCCACTCACCAGAAAGCCTGAAGAACTCAGATTTACTTCTAACTCTCTGTTAGATGGCACTGTAATCACTCTGTCTAGTCAATCAGTTACCAGGCAAGGAAAGGAAAGAAGTCAAAATTTCAGCTTGACTTCTGAGCAGAGCCCGCAGCACAGCCAGGTAGGTAGAGAGGTGCCTAACTGAGAAACAACACTGAACTATGTCCAGGAAGGCACTCGGTTCTCCTGGCTGATCAAATGTCACCATCCATAGACAGTGCAGATTCCATTCAGAAAACCAGTCTTGAACTGGAATTGGGGGTAGATGCTGTGACCCAGGGGACTTGGGACACATGAGTGGGATGCATCCTTTCTGACCACTCCCTACTGCCTCCTTTTCTCCCTCTTCCATCTCTCCTTCCTCCCTCTTCCCCTCCTTTTCTCCCTCTTCCCTCTTCCCCTCCTCCCTTTCTCCCTCCTCCCTCTCCCCTCCTCCATTTATCCCTCCTCCCTCTCTCCCCTCCTCCCTCTATCTCTCTTTCCTCTCTTCCTCCTTCCTCTCACTCTTTGCTTTTGAAAGTAGGAATCAGATTTGTATTGGAGCCTTTAAAAGGGGGGAATTTACTCCCTAATCTGTCTATTCTTGGTATAAAATGGGAGCACACATTCATTGAAATGAGTAATTGAGAATAATTTACAAAAACCCTGCCATTCCAGAAAAATACATTCAACTCATCTCCATTTCCCTAAAGCATAACCACACTAAATGCTGGTATCTACACAGGCCAACGGGAAAATTATTGAAATTTTATTTCTCATTGTGGATGTTTGGGTGATCAATAAACCATGACCCCCATCATGACAAAAGAGGACCATTCAGCAAAGCATCTTCATCTGCTAGACTGCCAATGTGCTTCTAAATTTTCCTTCCATTGCCAAGAAAATATAAATCACCCTTGTCCCGATTTGAAAGCCCATCAACTATGCCCATTCTGACTGTTTTCCTTCTTTCTAATTTTATTTTTAATTAGCAATCTCATGATAGTCCGATAAATAATGTCAAAAGATGAATAATGAAAACATAAATTTCAACACGCTATAATTACAATTCAAAAAAATCCCACCAACAACATGGAGGTGCAATAACTCAGGACTTGTTCATCAGCAATTATAAGCACAAACAGGATCTCCTTTCCCATCCTTTCACTGTCTGTGGCGGCAGGACCACCGTCAGAGGGCAAGCAGGCTAAGGCTCTTGGTCTCTGCTTTAGAATTCAGGTCAAACTGCACTGTAGGCAGGGAACCCAGCCCACAGGCTGGGTATCACCATTTGCTTAGATCGTTTGCATGACTGGCCTGTATACACATGAGCTGTTTCTGCCTTTGACAATTTTATAAATACAAAGCACCAACTCCCTCCCACCGTAAAAACAAAACAAAAACAAACAAACAAACAAACAACCCTCCTGCTATACACCTCTTTGTATCAAAACGAAACACTCACGTCTGTGCAATCTGGCAGTAAATAAAAATAGCCTGCTTTTTATTAGCTGCACCCAACTATGGGAACATAATATTTAATAATAACTGAATGTGCCCCAAAAGGTAGACTTCCCATAGCTAAAGCTGAAAATGGTAGAGGACGTGATAGAAACAACGGCTTTGGTCATTATCCCCAAGAAGGGTTTTCTTTTTCAAAAGGCCAAAAAAAAAAAAAAAAAAAAGGAAATACTTATCCAAACTGAAATATGTCCAGTAATAGTACATGTTTCTCCACAGTAACTGCTGATGTCCTCCATCACAGCTTCCTAAGCCTTCTAACAAATGTGCAGGTATAACTTTTGTTAGATGCAAGGGGACCACTGTAGGAAGTTAAAGAAAAAGATTAAAGGTACCCTTTTGGCTGGTTCACATAAGAGGGCTTCTGGCAAAAATAAAACAAACAAAAATGACCCATAGCTCAAAACATCTATGCAAGCATCCTAGAGAGCAGGAAGGCTGCTGACTGGTCTGCAGTGTCAGACAAGGTCAGGAGAAGGAGTGGGTCACTAGTCAGAATGCCAGGGTGAGCAGGGGCTCCTGAAGTCCTCTCAGCCAAGACCACATATACAGACGAAGTCACTCTGTAAACTTTTCTATTTTATAATTCATCCATGTGATGAATGTTACTGGTTCCCCTGGTATCACATGCAAGGTCCCTTTTCAGTTCCACCCCAGAGCATGGCTTAGGTGCCATCCCCTTACCATTTCAGACACCAACCCTTCTCCACCTATCTGCAGAAGCAATAAAGATAAATCTCTCACTGTCACACTTTACACCCAGGCTCCCCAGGCTCCCCAGTCTCATTCATATCTCCTCAAAGGATATCTGGAAGGAGAGGCCAAGCATGCTTGTTAAAGCCATGGTCCAGCTTCTTTCACCATACAGATGATTTGTTACAGTCCTGGGCGGGTGGATCACTGGTTCAGTAACTGTGAATTATTAAGAAAGCATCTCTGGGCATCTTCCATCCAGCATGAGACCTTGCACTTGGCACTCACAATGAGCCAGCCTGGATTTTAGGACCTACTGACCATCTCTGGGATGTATACACTATGTGACCTATCCTGAGCAGTTGTCTTTGGTTATGTAAGAACACCTAGGCTGGTGTTAAGAAAGAACACAACTCCACAGTGCTTGGGTTTGAAAGTGACCAGCATGTAGTATCATTGTCCGTGCCTGGACCCTTGTTAGTACATACAGTAACTCACAAATTCTATCAGGCGGGAGCAAAAGAATGTGGGCAAGGCGAGAGACACAAGGAATGAAGCACCTCTCAGTTCTAGTTACCATTCAGCCATGAATAAGTGAAGATTCCCATTTTCACCCTCCTAGGTAAGAATAATAGAAACCTATTTGATGGTCCATGTTTGAGTTAAAGAAACCTACAGTGACTGAACACACAGCATAAAATTTTCAAGTCTCAGACACAGTTTGGCTGTGCTCAGACCCTCTAATGGTTCCCAAGCTGGGCTCGGATGTGTGTGGCCCCATATCTTGGGACATTTCAGTATTGTCTGGACTTTCAGGAGAGCAGGTACCTGTTTTCATCAAGACTCCCTTCTCTCACTCTCCAGTCCTCTATAAGCTCTGCTCTAAAGAAATACAGAGCCATCCAATCAACCATGGTCCTAAAACATTTCAATCAACATCCTGTGGAAGGCTATTTTCTCTCTAATAGCAGAGAATAATAATGGGAAAATTAATAGCTACTAAGAAGCAAACATATAAATCTCTTCTGCTTTTGGAAGTAGCTTTAAATACATATTTAACCAAATCATGTTTAGGTATCTGTATGCAGTAGCTCAATCCTGTCCTTGGCTTTCCAGAGTGCACAGGAAAGTCAATAGTCTGGGTTAATAACCAGCTACTTTTTTTTTCTTCTCTCATACAGTACATCCTGACTACAGCTCCCCTCCTTTCACTCCTCCCATGTCCCCACACATCTCCTCTCCCCAAAATCCACTCCCTTGCCACCCCTGTCTTCCCAGAAAAAAGAGCAGGTCTCCCAGGAACATCAACTGAACACAGCACAAGATACAACGAGACCAGGCACAAACCTTCCCATCAAGGCTGGGGAGGGAACCCAAGAGGAGGAAAGGGGTTACTAGAGCAGGCAAAAGAGTCAGAGACACCCCCGCTCCCACTCTCAAGAATCCTCCCAAGACACCAAGCCAACAACCACAACTACATGCAGAAGACCTAGTGCAGACCCATGCAGGCTCCGCCATGACTGTTTCAGTCTCTGTGAGCACCCATGAACCCTGCTTAGCTGATTCCACCAACCAGCTACTTTTTGTGGGGGACGGGGGTTTCGAGACAGGGTTTCTCTGTGTAGCTTTGGTGCCTTTCCTGGATCTCGCTCTGTAGACCAGGATGGCCTTGAACTCACAGAGATCCGCCTGGCTTTGCCTCCTGAGTGCTGGGATTAAAAGCGTGCACCACCACCACCACCTGGCTTAACCAGCTACTTTTAAAAGATGGAAGCAATGCAGAGGAACTGACAATGACCCAGAGGACAACAGAATCAGTGTTCAGACCAGCAGACACCGAACGGTAATGAGTAAGCACTCTATTTAGTCACAAGTTCTCCAAATAGGGGCAGAATTCATCAAATAGTGCAAGGAGCCAACATCATTTTGTTCAATTTTAATACCTAGTGAACAAAAAGAAAAATTTCAAATAGTATCTTGGGTTTAGAGATGACGCAGCAATTAAGAGTGCTTCTGCTCTCCGAAGAGTTCAGAGTTCAGTTCCCAGCACCCACATCAGGTGGCTCACATCTGTAACTCCAGCTCCAGGGGATCTGATGCCCTCTTCTGACTTTAGAAGGTAGACACACTCATAGAGACATGGCATACCTACACACAAACATACATACACAGTAATAAAATAAACTAAAATGCATCTTTAAAAACAGCATCTTCATTTCTTTTTAGTCTGCAGTAAAGGAGACCAAGAGCACTGTGGTCAAAGTCCCCAGTCCCCCAGTGGGCCAGAAGCACCTGTGACAGGGACTTGCCCACCTAAGCCCCAGAGCTCCATGGCACTGTACATTTCTTGTGGGCAGGCTGTTGCTGAAGGTGCAAACTGAAGTCTTTAAGAAGTACAAAATGTAAGCACCTGCCTCTTTTTTTTTTATGTCAATACAGAGTTATTTTTCTTCTTGATATTGTTTTGTTTTTTTCTCAAATGTTCCTGTTAAATGTTTGCTTTAACAATTTTTTTTTTTACTGTTACCTGTTTCTATCATAACTTTGGAGGAATAATACATTTTCCACTTACAGCAAGTGCAGACACAGCCTACTGATGAAGCTTATCTTGTTCTCCAAAGGGTGAGAATAATACCTAAGTGTGAGAGAGACTTTTCTCATGCTTGGATGCTATTCTCTCATTTGTAATGTCAGAGACTTGTATTGCCACCTTAACACACACACACACACACACACACACACACACACACACACACACTCCTCCCAGCAAATCTAAAATCATGCAGCTAGACATCTAATTTCTGTGACAATGCAAAAAGCTTCTTTGAATGACACCAGGAAAGCAGAGAGCAGGCCAGTTAGAACAATGAGGGTGTGTTTGTGTGTGTGAACTGAGATACAGTTACACATGCAATGGCCAGTTACACAAGCCAGTTGAACAGGCAATGGGTACCTAGTGACACCAGGACTCAGATTAGACATATGGTCTTACATTGAACCAAATAGAGAACCACTCCCTCAGAACAGAGCTAAACTGAATTTAGCACTTTAAAATTTGAAAAGCATGCTTACATGCATGCCATGATTGCTGAACAATCAATTTGCATTGCGTTAAATTAATGTAGTAATGGATAGCTATAAAATCACACATTTCATACATTAAATTTAATGATGAAATAATAGGTAATAATAAGTTAGCCATTCTAATATAAATATCAATCAGTAAATGCACTCAAAAATAATGACTAACTTTAGGCATCCCATTTCTGGGGTGACAATCTTCAAGGAGAACCATATAAATTGAAAGTCATTGTCCATCAAGATAAGTTAATTAGCCTAGAAAGAGACAGACAAGAGGCTGGTAACCTGCAGCGTAGGCCTGTACTTGACTTCCTTGGCCTTTATTTATATATAGTAATTTGGGAAATTGAATATGATATTACCTTTATTTTGGCATGCTATTTCCAAACCATTGGCTTTTATGGCTAAAGGAAATTGCTAACACCCATGCTTGGAACAGGACCAGAGCAAAGGTGGTAAGTTCTTGGTGAGCCAAGAAAGTGAGAAACATATGTATTTGGTATTTAAGATTCATTTGGGTTTTTAAATTCAACAACACGATTTATTTTTACTTGTTTTTCCCCCCTCTCTAATTATCTATGTGCATGAGACAGTTTTTTTTTTTAAAGAAGTACTTTAAAAAGTGACTCATATAGACGTGGGATGGAGCTAGATGGTTCTGCATGTGCTGAATGAGCTGTGAATAACGATTTTCAGAGATCAGACTTCATACATACAGGAATTCAACTGCTGCAGGTTGGCCAGTGTAAGCCCCCAGGGAAAGAGGACCACCCAGAAAAGGCTCAGTGTGCAATGCTTGTCCGTTTTAAGAGGGATCTCTGGAAATCTTTTGATAGGGTGTGTGAGTTTTTATACTTCAAGAAACCCAAGTCCCTTCAAGCCTCCACCCAAGTCCCCTCAAACTGCCATTTGCAGGATACTTCCCAAGCACAGAAATATGTGATCATGCAAAATACAAAGAGGGACTTGCTCTGTGCACTCTTGGCTACATTCTACAGGACCTTGGAGCCCCCAAGATGCTATGCAGTGCTATTGGTTGGTGGAGGAATGCTAGCCACCACCACCATCACCACCCTGAAATAAATGTTCAGCTAATGCTGGGCTTACCAAAGCTGAAGGCTTGGGCTTTGTTTGTAAACTATAAAGGTCTACCTTTAACATGCCAATAAATGCCAAGAAACCACAAGTGAAGACATAGCATGTGTACCGCCCCAAACTCAGGAAAACCATAGCATCATGAATGACCCACCAATCTCCAGCGTCCCATGCAACACAGTTTGGGGAACATCTAACATAACAGATTTGAAGAACCAGTCTATTTTGTATGAAAAGAGCCAGCTATCTCACTTTCTTGCAAAGCAAAAGTAAATCAACAAGAAACAAATGAATGTAAAGGGATGAATTTATAAGCCCTATCCTGGGAGAGAAGGAAGGGGGGATTCACATGACAATTTTTTTTATAGACTTTTATAGAAAGTTTTTTTTGGGGGGGTTTAGTTGAGGAAACTTAGCAGA
This sequence comes from Peromyscus attwateri, assembly GCA_902168425.1. Classification (NCBI taxonomy): domain Eukaryota; kingdom Metazoa; phylum Chordata; class Mammalia; order Rodentia; family Cricetidae; genus Peromyscus; species Peromyscus attwateri. The sequence continues at coordinate 30,808 of CABHPP010142931.1, read as the reverse complement.
GTTAAACCAGGACTCTTTCAAATTAGCAACTGGATGGTCACCTGTGGTTTTAAGTAACTGTGCCCTCACTGAGGATAACAGAGCATTGGGGAGGGTCAGATAGCTTTCTTTACAGGGAATCCTTCAGATGAACCCTTTATTCTCCAAACTCCCAATGGAACCACAAACCCAGACTACAGACCAACATGTCCCTCCCCTCCTGGGCTGGGGACCTGTGGATGGAGCAAGGCTAACAGCTTATGGGTGAAAATGGTTCCCCCAATCACAAGAGCATGGTGTGGGGCTCACACCTGTCATGCTAGCATCAGAGGCACTGGGACAGGAGGATCATAGTGAGTTTGAGGCCAGCTGGACTAAGCTATCATATCCGGCTCTATCTCAAAAAGAAAAAAAAATCAAATAAATGAACTACAATAAGAAAAATTAAAGTGCTCTCCCTGAAAACTTTGTTTGCCCTGAAATTCTAGTTCCATCTCTCAGGTTTTCTTTAAGAATATAACTAAGGGGCTATGGAGTCCGCTCAGTAGCTAAGAGCACTTGCTGCTCTGGTAGAGGACCTGTATTCAATTCCCAGCACCTGCATTGGGCCGCTCACAGTAACTTCAATCACTCCACTTCTGGGAGAATCTGATGCCCTCTTCGGGCTTCCGAGGACACTGAGCATGCATGCGGTGCCCAGACACACATCAGGCAAAACACTCCTATACATAAAGCATTCCAAATTTAAAATACAGCTAAGGAGATGAGGGCTGGGGAGAATGCTGCCTCATTGGAAGCTCTTCCCACTCCAGAAAGTTCTGCCGGGTGCTGGAGGCCACCCTTTGGCGCTCCTTAGACTTCATTTGCACGTTCTCAGTGGTTCTGCTATAAATGTAACCACCGGTATGCACATACATTCACAGTACACCGAGTCTGCAATGCCAAACTGAGGGGTTTTTTGAAAACTCTTTTTCCATAATAATTTCTGTTTAGTTTTTGAAATCAAACTATAATTACATCACTTCCCTTTTCCTCTCCTCCCTCCCAACCTCGTCCATGTATCTCCCCTTAATCTCCCTCAAATTCATGCAATTGTTGTTACATATCATCTGTAACTCCAGCTGCAGGGCCTCCAAGGGCACCAGGCACATATGTAGTACACAGACATATGTGCAGACAAAACATTCATACACCTGAACCAGTTTTGAGGAGAGAAAATCCCCCCTCAACCCATGTTAATTGTCTCTTTATTGCAATGTCCCCTCATGTTCCCCAATCCAGAGGCCAAGGAAGAAAAGCTGGGCCTGGTTTTGCTTGCTGTATATTTACGCAGAAAGCTACGCACAGAAGAGAACATCCTCAGCAACATCATAGTTCCCTTAATGCCTTTTGGCATGAATGCTTTTAAAGTAGGTTAAAGAATTATGCTGCCTGCTACTTAACATACTAACATGGGATGTAGGTGTGTATAATTCATACCTTCCCCTGGAAAGTCAACTCCAGCCTTAGATTCAGTTTCTGATCCAGCAGTAGGTATGGAGAGGTGGAGAGGCGAAGAGGTAGGTAAAATGACCGGCCTGCAAGTGTGAGGACTGGAGTGAAGGTCCCCAGAGCCTCTTTCTGGGATCCCACCACATCGGCAGTGAAATGGGAGGCAGAGACAGGATAATCCCCCAGGGCTAGGGAACCTGACATGAGCACTGTTGAATAACAAGAGACCTAATCTTAAATAAGGTGCAAGCCAAGGTCTGATACTTAAGATTGTCCTTAGACCTACGCGCATGCGTGCACACAAACACACACACATACATGCACGCACAACAATAAATAAATACCTTGGTCCTCTTGGTGTCTGTGTAGTGGGCAGAAGAGATGAATGTCTGAGCTAGGTGGGAGGCACCGGTGAGTTAGACAACTCCCCAGCCAGTTTTCCTTCCTTTTTGTCTTCCCTCAGTGTTAAGAACCATGCCAGGGGCCTTGCATGTATCAGACAGCATCTCTACCACTGGACTTGCAGTCTCTCTGCTTACTTTCATGCTCGTTGGCTGGCTGGCTTACTTTAGTTTTTTGAGATAGGGTCACTCTTGCTATAAAATCCCAGGTGACCTGAAACGCTCAACACAGACCAGGCTAGCTCCAATGTGCTTCAGACTCCCGAGACCTGGGATTATCAACATGATTCACCCCGCTCGGCTTTTATACTCTTTCTCTGCTCAAGTGTTGCAAGCGTGTAGAAAAGTTGGAATGTACATATCAAATAAGAAAGGCAGGAAATAGGTGTGGTGGCACATACCCTGCAATCCTGCCGGTCAGAAGGGTGAGGAAGAAGGATCAGAAGGCCAAAGAGTTTAAGGCCAGCCTGGGCTACATGAGGTCCAATCTCAAAAAGGAGGAGATTGGGGTTTGGTTCAGGGATCAAATGTGGGGTTAGGTCTTAGCAAGGACCAGTCCATGTGGAGTTACAGACGGGAACAAAGGACACTCAGAGCAGCAAGTTCTTCTGGTAGTATCCCAGGGCTCAGCCCTTAGCAAGCCTGGGCTGCGGCTCTGGTAAACTGGAGGCAGGGAAAGGAAGGGGTGATTACTGTATACTCATATTTCGGGGATATTTTTAGTCTTGTGTTTTTGACGTGTGAGCTGCCAGCACAAAATATACCAAACACCTTCCTAACTCCCTCAAACCAAATAAATAAATGAAAAGAGAGGCTGCTTAAACCCTTGACAAGCGGCTTGTCAAGCAAAGCTGTTTTTCACACAAGAAACCTCTTTCAGAACCCTAAATCCTGCCGCATTCTGTTCTATTTGCAGCACCCTTAACTGTTAGCATCATAACAGGAAAGTGTAAATTGGACCCCCCTCAAAAAACATCCATTTTATTTTTAAAGCCAAAATGTGATCAAGGAGTTTGCCTGCTTTCCAGAACACGGCACTCACATTTTAGAGTAGTTATAGGTTTTACAAAAGGAGTGTGTTATTGACTCCTGGTGTTAATACTGCACGCAATGGGTTAGTAGGAAAGGATGAGGTTTCCTACCCACGTTAGGAGTAAATATCTTCAGTGACCACTTGAGTGTGGAATCAAGAACTGAGATTTTGGAGGAAAAAGTTTATCAGAATAACCTGGGACTGAGGCAGTCTGGAGCCCATACACAGGTTATTACAGAATTGTCTTTCCTGATGTAAACTGCAACAGAATCTGAGAACTAGGTCAGGGAGACCCAGAGAGAGGGAGAAAATCTAAACATTAGTGGAATGACCTAATCTTGCTGTCCAGCATAAGCAAGAAGTGAGGAGGAAGGTGATGGACTTTTTGTTAATTTTTATTTAATGTGTATGGATGTTTTGCCTGAACTGTGAGCCACATGCATTCAGTGCCCGCGGAGTTATGGATGATTGTGAGTCACCATGTAAAGGATGCGAATTGAACCTGGCCCAATGAAAAAACAGCCAACGCTCTTAACCACTGAGCCATCTCTCCAGTCCCAGAAAGATGTATTTAAAAAAAAATAGAGGAAAAATCCTAAGACTTTGGAAAAGGAGCCAACATCTCCAAAGATATAGGATTGTTGGGGCTGAATTGAAAGGTGTCATGGCTTGACTACATAAGGATCAGAGGGACCCAACCCATAGTGGCCAGAGTCAGAGATGTAACTCTTCCAGGCACTCAAAGTCCCCATGAGGCTGCCTTCTAGATCACTACCCACGACTGCGGGTTTTGAGTATTGTCAAGGGACCCTAAGCACACAAGGAGCCACAGGTAGGACGCCTCACTTGGCCTTCCATTGGGCCAATGCTTCTTTAGCAGTGAAGTGTCTCTTAAAAAGGATGCCTGGTAAGGAAGAAGCATCCTGGCATCTTCAGGTGTGAGAGGCCAAGTGGACCTGGGGCTGAGTGGAAAGGAAGAACAAGAGGCCAACCACGGGGGCTTCCAAGCAGAGGGAAAAGGGAATCGGAAGTGGATTAAGATAGCGTTTAACTGTTTGCATTTTACCACAGAAGGACTACGTGAATACTACACAATTCATTCGTTTCAGAGCCCACACCCTACAGACAGGCGTCTCACAGCCCACACTATAGAGATGTGTGTTTCATGGTCCATACCACACAGACATGCATTTCCTGGTCCACAACATCGAGACAATCTATGAAGTTTTGCAGGATTTTTAGTTTGTTGGTTTGCTTTGCTTATTGTTGCCACCTTAAATATCTCCAAGTTATTGTCTGTGGATCCCCAGAGCACTTCAGCTGAACCCCAGGGCTCCCTGCCTTCTCTTAGCAGGTGCTTGTGGTTTTTAGCAATTCTGACATCCCCTGATTGCTCCAGAATACAGTTCTTAGCCCTTCTCTTCCCTCTGCAGCTTAAATATGACAGATTCAACTCTGACAGTGATTACCTATAACTCTTTAAATATTTTCCTCCACAATCACACAGGGAGGCTTGGAATATCCACCAGCAATCAGCGGCTCTGTGCCGACTCACAGACAAATGCTTGAGCATGCATTTAGGAAAGAATGCATACAAGTCCAAGGAAGGCATTTTTTCCAACACAGTCAAGACTCCAACTTCAAATCTGACAAAAATAACTCAAGAAAGAAAATCCAGACCGATCAGTCTAACTTAAAACATAATGATGTTTTACTCAAAAACAGTAGAGAAAAAATTCTCAAGTGCAATAATAACATCTCACAACCAAATGGTGATAATTATAGGGATACCAGGATCAAGGACAGGAATAATCTTTTCATAATTCATTATCTCAATAGGCCAATAAAGAAAAAAGACTCTGTAATCACTCAAAATATGTTTGATAAAAATAAGCAAGTTGATAGAGAGATGGCTCAGCAGTTAGGAGCACTGGCCACTCTTCCGTAGGACCCAGGTTCGATTCCCAGCACTCACATGGCAGCTCATAACCTTCTGTGACTCCAGTTCCAGGGGTTCTCACGCCCTCTTCTGGTCTTCATAGGCACCAGGCATGCATGTAGTGCACAGATATGCATGCAGGCAAAACATTTATAACAAAATAAAGAATTTAGAAAGTTGACTGTGAGTAAACTCAATAAAATAAATAGAAATCTTTGACTACTCTATAATATGAAAAAGAAAACCATGAACTATCTTATCTGCAGAGCCCAAAGCATAGCCATGCTGGGGACATAGCTCAGCTAGTTAAGTGTCTATCTTCCTAACACGAGAACTTGAGTTCTGAGGTCAATTTCCAGAACCGTTTTTTTAAAACTGGGTGTGGTGGTCCACACTTGTAATCTCAGCACTGGGGAGAAATAGAGAGAGTCATCTGTCCAGGGTTTGCTGGCCAACCAGCTCAACCAACTCAGCAAGTTCTAGGCCAGGGAGACTCTGTCTGAGGAAACAAGGTAGATGGCTTCTGAGGCATGATGCCTGAGGGTGTCCTCTTTCCTCTTCACAAATGCACACACATGTGCACATACACCTACATACACATGTACAACACACACACCATGCTCAAGGCTGCCACATAAAAAATAGTCTTATTAAGACACAAGTGCTCATTACCAATACTAGTAATTCCATCCTTTCTAATTTAAAACTACTCAGTGCACTGAAGAGACTGTCATGAAGAATAAAGGCTGGAAAGAGGCAAAAGTATTGTGTGTGTGTGTGTGTGTGTGTGTGTGTGTGTGTGTGTGTGTGTTATAACTAAAACACCAGAGAGAATCCACCAAAAAAAAAATGAGTGGAGATATTAGAACAAAAGTAAGCTCTGGGTTACAGAACTAGAACATAAAATGCAAATTAAAACCAGAAGAAAAGATACAATGAACAAGAGCAAAAGGGCATACACTCTCGAGAAACGAACTTAAGAAACACACAATTGACACACACAAAACCATCAACATGTTACAGAGATACACAAAAGGTGACAGATTAATGGCAAGCCATTGCTCTTAGATGGGCCGAGTCCTCAGGAAAATGTCATTTACTCCCACACTGCTCTGCAAATCTAACATGTTTCCAATAAAAATGCCAACAGAAATGCTTTGAAATTTGGAAATATAAATTCTAAAAGGCATATGAAAAATTAACCTTTGAGAATAGTCGGGGAAATTCTGAAGAGCGGAGTTATGAGCCCCACCGGGCATTAAAACATACTATAAAGCTAAGATAATTAGAATAGTTTGTTACTAGAGAAACAATAATGAGGAAAAATGGAGCCAAAAATCTCTCGGAAATAGACATAATGCATATAGAAATTTATTATGCAATAAAGTAGGCATTTCAGATGTGGTAGAGAGATAAATTATCTAATAAATACATTGGTACACTCGGCCAGTTATAGGGTGTGTGTGGACAGTGCCAGTTCCAGTCCAGTGTCTCCCATCAGAAGAAGTCCCAGCAGGCTCCAAAATGATGTTTAAAAAGTAAAGTCTTTAGGGAACAAAAGAGAAGATTGGGGGTGGGATAGGGGAGAAATCCAAATAATAATCTAAGCACAAGGAAGGCTCTATTGAGTTAAGAAACAAAACCCAAATGGCACCAAATCAAAAGATGAAATGTGGGGGGAAAAGGGATAAACCTGTACTACTTCAAAGTTTTGAAAGGAAAGACTACTAATAACAAAATAAAAAGCAGAACGTAAAGAGGCAGACACACCCACAACCCAAACTTTAGACAAAATGTTGATTTCCCCTCAACAGACTTCTTCTATATCGTTCCATGTTGGGCCACTTGGTCAGAATGGGACGGTTGGCGTCCTACCTCGGGCTCTCTGGACAGCTCTGTTTGAGCTGCAGGTTGGACAGTGCCCTCAGCATCAGCACCCACAGGAATGGAAGGATCAGGACTAGACCACAGCAAGGCAGTGATGAAATCACTTCCAAGCCTCGGCAGCCTCCCCCAGCAGTTCTGGAGAGGTAATGGCCCTCCTCATTGTCCCAGGGTGGAAACAGGGCCTTCGCCATTCTAATCCCACCCTGACTAGAACTTAGATGATGACATCTTGAAGAAGGAAGGGGAGAGTACAACTAGAGGGCTGTCTGTAGTGGAAGCAATCCAGAAGGGGACAGAGGGTGTGCTCCTGACACCCCGAGGTGCACGAGGAGGGAATGGGAGCTTGGGCTTGAAGAAAGGCCTGGGTCCCTCAAGCACAGCTTTAACAACTGCTAGAAAGAGATGGTGAACAGGAGAAAAACAAGTGGTGACTAATACACAGATCCAGGCTCAGCTTCATTCCCAACTAACAGAATGTCCACAGCCAGCTCCATTTGTCCCATTGGCTACGCAAAGAAAAATGGCCACCAACACATGGCTAACACTCATGCTGGTAAACGCCTCGGTGATGGGAAGTGCTAGACTCTTTCAGGTCAGTTTGACACTTCCTCCCACACTGAAAGTTCACGTATCTCCTGACCTGGCATCTCCACTTCCAGGAACCATCCCTTAGGTGAATTCACACCTGTATCTAAAACACACATTACAGCCACTAATGGTGACGACCTTGAGAGCCTAGGAGCGGAAGGCAGGCGAGGGATGTGTGTTTCCCTGTGTTTGTTTTTATACCACACTGAGTATTTTGCTCGTCAGCTGAAGGACTAGGGGAGCAGCCCGGCCATTATCTCTTGGTACTGACTGAATTCAGCTATATGATGGAAACCTACATTTGTACCAGGAACTTAATGTGGAGAAAAGAGACACAAAGTCGGTGGACAAAAATGCAGAATGGGGACAAATGAAGGGCGCATCTCTCCAATGTCCGAAACTTGGACTATGGAGCTGTGGAACAGGAGGAACCTGCAGTGGGTTTGTTAATATCTAACGTGCCTGCCACCCAGTGAGAACAGTCAAGGCCTTAAAAAATTAGACCAGAGCAAATGGCAGGAATCTTCTAGAAACTATCATTTTTAAAGTTTTACTTATTACTTTTAGTCAAGTGTATGTGTGGGCGGGGTCTGTGTGTGGGTCTGTGCATGTGATTGCTGGTGCCTTGGAGGCCAGAGGCCTCCGATTCCTGAAGCTGGAGTTACAGGTGGTTGTGAGTTGTCTGACGGGTTCTAGAACCTCAGTCCTCTGGAAAAATGGTATACATACTAAGCCATGTAGCTGGAAGGTTTCTCGGGTCCTGCCAGGCCCCTGCAGTCCCATGGCCTGATTATAAAATAATCACTCTAAAGCTTATATTAATTATAACTGCTTGGCCATTAGCTCAGGCTTATTACTGACTAGCTCTTACATTTAAATTAACCCATAATTCTTATTTATGTTTAGCCACATGGCTTGATACCTTTTCTCAGTTCTGCCTTGTCATCTTGCTTCCTCTGTGTCTGGCTGGTGACTCCTGACTCAGCCTTCCTCTTCCCAGAATTCTCCTTGTCTGCTTATCCCGCCTACACTTCCTGCCTGGCTACTGGTCAATCAGCGTTTTATTAAACCAATGTACAAGGGCATTATCCCACAGCAAAGCCGTCTCTCCATCCCAGAAACTATCATAACTATAAGTAACAAGAAGGAAAGAGTGGCTGGTTTAAATGTATGCAGGTATGTGTGTGTGTCTGTGCCTGTGTATATGTATGTAACTGTGTATATGTACGTGTGTTCATCTATATGTATGTTTATATGTGTGCCTGTGTCTGTTGTGTGCACAATTGTGTGTCTGTATCTGCATGTGCATGTATGTGTGTGTTGTCTGGATATGTGAATGTATGTATATGAGTATGTGTGTATCTTGTGTGTATATGTGTGCATGCCTGTATGGTGGTATGCATGTGACATGTGTCTGTGTATATGTGTATGCATTTGTGTACAGGAATATGCACATGCATTTGTGTTTGTGTATGTATGCATGTGCTCATGAATATGTCTGTGTGCATGTATGTATGAGTGTATATATGTGTGTACGTGTGTGTATATACATACATGTATGTCTGTATATTTGTATGTGCACATGCACATCTATCTGTGTAGGCGGAGACTTGAGTATATAGGAGTGCATATACCTGTGTGTATATATGTATGCATGTGTGTATATGTGTGTCTGTGCATGTGCCTGTGTATGTGTGTATGCATGTAGGTGTGACTGTGTTTGCATATGTGTGTGGACACACATGTGTACATGCATGCTTGTCTGTCGAGAATCTTTCACCTGGACAGCCTTGCTGTGACCCAGAGTAAGACGCCATTTGCCTCTGCTCTGCTGATGGGGTTTATCATCTTGCTCAGACCCTTGCACAGAAAGTGCTGCCTCCCACTGCTGGCCATCTGCTGTCATCCACATGAAGGATCCACAGAAATCGCTACCAGTTGCTGAACTTCACAAGGGTCCCCTCTCCCCAGCCCACTCATTAATTGTTGCAGCTCTAAACCTCTGTGAGGAGGGAAGTAATCTACACACGCCTCCCTCCCTTGGATGCACACACCACAGGACAACTTTCCGGAATCCTCCAGAAAACGGATGTGGCTCAGCAACAGTTAAAGATGGATTTCTTCTGCCTCTTGCGCATTTGCATAATTGATTCGCTGGATAATGTACTCTGCTTCCTTATTTAATAAACATGTTAATGATTTCAGACAATTACTCAAAACTGCCTACAAGTGTCTGCCTAAGAAAAGCAACAAAAAATAATTAAAATGAAAATACACACCAAAAGGCACATCCTTCATATCGCATTACACCAGATATTAAGTCAATATGTCACCCTGTCACCAGTCACTTGCTACCTGCTGTTATACATTTATTCAAATTCTAATGTATTAGCTGAGGCTCAGACATTGGTGAGACACCCAAGCGGGTGAGCACACAGTCAGGGAATAAACCTGGCACTCTGTTGGGGTAGAGCAATGAAATAGCGGAGAAAATGGGCGGTGGGGGGAGCGCGTGATAAAACACAGGCCAAAAACAGAAGGTTGGTGCAGACGCCTTTACAAAGCAAAGCCTCTTCAGGCTACTCCTGGTGGGGGGCAGTCACGGGAGAACTAAATGGATTCCATTGCCTCTGCAGCCCCTCAGTGCTTGGAGCACCGTGCAGGCCAACATCCCGACAGGTCCGGTGCTGGTAGACACCTCGTCTGCTCTAGCCACTTCTGTGTTACCTTATTTTAGTGCCCCAGAACATTCACATGAGCCAATCAAAAGCCATGGCTTGAGTCACACAAAACTATGGACATTTCCATTCCCACGAGAACCAGGAGGGTAGCGAGCAACACCCAGTGACCTTGTGTGCTGGGTAGCATGATTACAGTTCTCTGTGGAGCCTGGCCAGGACCACTCAAGGTTGATTTTTCCAGCTCCTGGCAGACTCCTAAGATGTTTGGACTCAGTGGGTTCTAGGCATCCTCCTGGCCTCCAGGATGAAGGGTCGTCTGCCAGGTACAACAAGATGCTGTAGGAATGTGGCAGTTACCAGTCCTTGCTAGAAGTCAGCAGATTCTGGCTCATGAAATACCAGATCCACACCATTCATAAGACAATCGGGGCAGAGAAGAAAGAATGGAGCTTTGAAAGAAGTCAGGTCTTTCATCAGGAAATCTGCTGGAAGGGGCACAGGAAGATGAGTGAGGAACCAGGGGCTTTCTTGGCCTAGGATTATCCTTTTTTTAAATTTCAAAGCCCAAGTGTTTTGGGTAGAGGTCACCCACAATATCAGCTCATAATAACAGGTCAGTAGGGGTGTGTGTGTGTGTGTGTGTGTGTGTGTGTGTGTGTGTGTGTGTGAGAGAGAGAGAGAGAGAGAGAGAGAGAGAGAGAGAGAGAGAGAGAGAGAACACTAGGTTTTTGTCTTCTCTTTTACTATAATAACCCAACTTGTTCAGTTGGTGTAACATGGAAGAAACTGGAACAAACAAGAACAGTTAACTCAGAACCACCCAAAGAAACAGGCACTCAACTAGGAGGCTACTGAGCTGACAGGGAACTTAAACTAACAGGTGACAAAGTCTAGCCAGAGTCCCAGCTCGGCTTTGTGCACCCTGGATATTGGGTTTCCGGTGCCTAAGGTATCTCTAAACTGAGGTATTAAGAGGCCAGCACTGAGCTCTTGGCCTAATGCTCTGTTTTTCCACATGCTGAATGATCCTCTAGACGACAGGAAGAGCAAAGGGTCACGCTGTCACCAGTCTGTTGTGAGAACGCTGTTTCCTGGTCTTCTGAGACACACGCAAGCTATGAAACACGATGGATCAACAGAGTCACTCCTGTCAAATATTACCAAAATAGCTAGAGAGATGGCTCAATGCATAAAAGTGCTCAGTGTGCAAGCTTGAGGACCTGAGTTCAAATCCTCAGCACTCCCATAAAAAGGCAGGAATCCTGATGAATACCTGTAACACCAGTGCTGAGTGGTACAGAAACAGCAGGGTCCCTGGGCTTGAATGCTGGCCAGTCTGAGCAAACTGGTGAGTTCCACCCAGATTCAGTGACAAACCCTATTTCAAACACAAGGAGGAAACTAAGGAAGACCTAGAGCATAGACTTCTGACTTCCATGCTTCCACACACTATACACGCAGGCACACACACACACACACACACACACACACACACACACACACTTACACATTCACACAGCTGAAAAAAAAAGAAAGGAAAACCCAATAAACTAATTTAATTCGACCCTCCTCCTTGAGGAAAGAATAACACAAACAGGGTAGGGTGGGAATACTTGATGTTAATAGCAGTCCTGCAAGGTCATGGCCAATTCCTTCTGGTCAGGAAGAGAAGCAGATAAGACCCCGACCAATTGTTCAGTATTTTTAAGAGGCCCTTTACACAGCAGCTCAGAAGTTAATTTAAAATAATAATGGGATCTGTGACCTGACAATTCCAAGAGGAAAGGAGGCTTAAATGATCTCTTATATGGACAAAAATCTACTCAGGTGACTTATTTCATGTGGCCTGTTTCGAAAGGCAGGGAGCTCACTGCCCTCACCCAGAGCAAGTGACTGAGAGCAGCTTCATGCACAGACAGGCCCAGGACAAGGGCTCCCCTCCCAGATGTGCTGGGGCTCCCAGACAACTGGATCTACGCCCCTTGATGCTTCCAACAATGGGCAGAAGCTGTATCTTAGCTCCCCATTGGGGTGTGATGTTCAGGGATTAGGGTCTTCACCAAGTCACCTGCCATTCCCATACTGTCTCCTACAGAAGAAATGGCTAGGCCACCAGCTTCCCTGACAAGTTCAACAGTATCTGGCTGACCATGATGGTTCCCGTTACAAAGTCCTGTGGGGCCTGTGACAGAGGTTCTTACTATACAACTGTCTGTGCTAAACAACCCCACCAGTGGTCCTCCTATCCCTTCATCTCCATGGCAACTGTATCCTTAAGCCTGGACACCCAAGACTTTGCCCCTTCCTGCAGAGATCCTACCTGGTAAGTTTCTCATCAAAAGAGCCCCATCACCACTATGAGACAAGAAGCTAGACCTGCTGCTAACATGCTTTTCTCTCTAAATCATTTCCTTTTTACTCATCCCTTGCCTTTCTTATTGGATCCCCAGAGAGGATTTGAAGGAACTTACAAGAAAGGACAGACGTGCCATTAATCAGGGCTGGAGCTAAGAGGAAGCAACCGTGCTAAGTTCATGATGATTAATAAAACGGTTGAGGTTCTGTGGGGACACCAGCCAGGGGCTTCCAGGCAGCCACAACAAAAGGGAAAGCCCTGGTGAAGAATGGCTACCTGTTTCTCATTGTCACAAGTGACAAAGAACAAGATACCCCCACGGAGGAAGACTTCAGAGCAGTTTGCAAACTGCTGACTTGGGAAGGCCCCGTCCCTGGATGAGAATACCCAGGTCTCTTTCATTGCTCACTACCCTTTACACTGTGTCCTGGCATCTTTATTTTCTTAATTGTCTAAAAACAGGACCCGGGTTAAGAATTCTGGTGCGATGCCAAGTTCCGAACTCCATCATAACTAACCAGTGAAATGGCCTTCTCTTTCCAGGGGGGAAAATGGCTGACATGAACTAAGGGCCGTTCTTCCAACTATAATTTTTTTTTTATTTTAAAGATTTTGTGTGACACACACAGGCTAGGGAGATAGATCAGTCAATAAAATGCTTGCCATTTAATCATGAGGACCCAAGTTTGATCCCCAGCATCCACACAGGAAGCCAGGCGTGGTGGCATGCACTTGAGACCCAGTGCTTGAGCGGCAGTGACAGGAGGATCCCTGGGGCTCACTAGCCAGCGAGACTCGCCAATTTGGCAAGTCCCAGGCCATATGAGAGGATGGCTCCTGAGGAACGACGCCTGAGACAGGCCTCTGGTTTTCACAGGCACACATGTGTGCATGCATCTGAGCATACGGGCACACAAAGAGAGACGCAGAAATATCATTCATAGTAAAAGTCCTTTACATGTGAAGAGCCAGGGCTAACATTTTCCTGCTGCTTAACTCTTAATTTTGTATCGCTTGGACTTTGCTTCTGAAAACCTCACACGGCCCCACAGTACAGCTCTGTGTGGCGGCAACTCACACTCGACGAGCGCCAGTCCACCATGTTTCTAGATGCAAAGTAAAACTAGCAGAAAAATCACATGGGAAGCACTGGCCAGCCCCATCTATTTGGTCTTTTTCTGACCTTGCAAGGCTCTACATCCATTGCCATTCTCAAAAAGGGGGCATGCAATTTAAAAGGAATTATCGTAGAGCCGTCGTCTGCACACAGATGAACACGCACAGATAATGTGTGTATACAAACAAGACCGTCTCATCAATTCGGTTCGCATTCCGTGACCTCCTTCACCCCTCCCCACGCTAACACAATTATGTCTAACAGCCTCCGTTTAAACCCAAAGCCAAAAGAAAGCATCCCTAATGAAACACAATTTCAAATTAGAGTCAAATCTGTCTCCTAGACCAAAATATACAAAAAAGGCTCTTGCTTATATTTTTAAACTTCATGTGACTTATTTAAAGATTCAAGGTTTTCACTGAAATGAGGCAGAGATGACTAAACTTCCATTTAGGCTAAACAGTAGCGCAGGCAGAATTTGGGCTCATATGGGTTCCTTTTCATCCTCTTCACTGCTGCTCCTGGAAACTAACATGACCCAGAGGGCCACACTTCCCTTTTAATGTCTGTGTAAGGCCAGCAGACTGACAACATTCTAAATACTGCTTTTAGTAAAACTATCATTTCTCTACCTGTAAATTGAAATTTGTAATTATTCCATTGCTCCAGCCACCCTCTGTTGCTTTCCTTTTTATTATATTAAGTTAAATGGAACTTTGCCTGTTGAGGAGATTTTGCTTTCTGAGGAGAAAAGGATTCGACTTTCTGGGCAATAGAATACAAGGGCAGGATGGCAGTCAAACAGAGTAAATGCTATTACTCCTTAGCCACTGCCAGCAGGTATGACCTACAGGTTACACACACGGTTCTTTTTTATATTTTAATGTGTATGGTGCGTGTGCCTTCTTAACTGTATGTGCACCACCTGAGTGCAGTGCTCACAGAGGCCAGAAGAGGGCACCAGATTCTCTGGAACTGAAGTTGCAGATGGTTATAAAATGCTTTGGGGATGTTGGGAACTGAACTCAGGTCCTTATAAGAGCAGCAAGTGCTCTTAACTACTGAGCAATCTCTCCAGCCCCTATTCTTTTACTTTAAGCCCAGATGTGGTCTAGAATTTCTTTATAATACATGAAGAGAGGCAATATGCTTTGACAACACAAGCCCCAAACCACACATGTGCATATACAATCACACAGATACACACAAATAAATAAATAAATACTCTTTAAAAAGATCCAAAGTCTTACATCCATTTTCATGAGGATACTTACCAGGCATTTAGGTTAAATCCATCAGTTATTTATTAAATGTCTGCTGCATGCAGAGTGCTATTAATGTGAGACCAAACCATTGAACAAACCATGGGTTCTGGATTCTGCCCCCTAGTGGTAGGCTCACCACCAACACATGGCTTGTGCACTGCACTCTCCATGCCTTATCCTATGATGGCCACTGTGCTGTGAAGCTGCAGAAGAGCTATCCATCAACAGAACTGGTGAAAACTCCAGGGCTGTTTCACCCACCACAACTCAGCAGCTTCTCTCTTCTCTACATATGAAAAATAAATAAATAAATAATAGTACTCTACCTTCTTCTCACCCATTCGTCCCTTTCCAAATACCCAGGTGAAGAAGGATGCACCAGGAATAAAACGTAGCAGAAAATGAAGTGTTATAAACATATTCAAGACAGGAAAATTTCCTCCTGAAATTAACACTTAAAATTCACATTCTTTTACATTCCCACAAGCTCCTAAATCAGAAAAATGGCTGAATTGCTGGCCAGGTCTTGATGATGGAAAGTGCTCGGTAGACAATGGTCATCAGTAGTCCCAAGGAGGGTAAAAGAGAAAAGTTGTTCTGTTATACTTTATTCATTCATTCATCAGTCAGTCAGTCAGTCAACAAGCATTTAGTCCAGCCTCCTCTTGGGTGTAAGTAGCACTCTAGGTGCTTAGGCACTGAGTAGACACAACAAACACCTTTTATTATTATTATTATTATTGATCTCTCATTGATGCAGAAATGGTCAGCCAAGGAAACAGTTTGATCCAGCATCTGTCTACACATCCATCCAACCAACCACACAGATATTTACTAGGTAATTAGTTCCTACCAGGTCCTAGGTTCAGCTAGAAGAGGACCAATTTCAGATGCAAGAACATACAGGTACCTCAGCAAGTTGTGATACAATGGTAGCAGGGTCTGAAACACTGTGTAACGAGGGGCAGTGGGGATCCCTCTGGTTCTAGGGGAAGACGCATAAATATGTGCCAGGCAGACAGAGGCAGAGAAGATGTCCTGACAGAGAATGACATCGGAGAAGGAGACACAAAAATACAGAAAGGAATGGAACCTCCACGCTAGCCCAACCCACACACGGGATGGGGCTACTGAGGGAGGATTCCAAAAGAGCAAGGAGGCACTTCCAAGGGCCTGGGTCTCAATGCCATGTCCAAGAGTTTTCCCATCACTCAGGCAATGTGGTGAGGAGTCCATTTCTTGTTCAAATATATTTATACTGCAATTTATCCTTCAACAATTTTTGTTTTTCAAGACAAGGTTTCTCTGTATAGCCCTGGCTGTGCTAGAACTCATGCTGCAGACCAGGGTGGCCTCCAACTCACAGAGATCCACTTGCCTCTGCCTCCCGAGTGCTGGGATTAAAGGCATGTACCATCACTACCACCAGGCTCTTCAAGGATTGAAAAGATTCTTTTTATGTGTACATGATATGTGTATGCATGTTTGTGTATGTGAACATGGATGAGCATACACCACGGTCTCTTTGTAGAGGTCAGAGGACAATCTCAAGCATCAGTTTATTCCTCACCTATTTTGGGGACCAAGTCTTTTTTTGTCTATCCTTGAGCAGGACAGGGTACTAGCCCATGAACTCCACAGGATTCTCCCAACGCTACTTCTGATGCAGGGACACTGAGGTTGCAGGTGCGTGCTACCATGTATGGCTTTATCAACTGTGGTGGTTTGAATAGGAAGGGCCCCCATAGAATCACATATTTGCATGCTTGGCCACTAGGGTGTGGCCCTATTAGGAGGTGTGGCCTAGTTGGAGTCTGTGTTGCCTTGTTGGAGGAGGGCGTGTCACCGAGGTCAGGCTTTAAGGTCACAGAAGCTTAAGTCTCTTTCTGCTGCCTGTGGATCCAGATGGAGAACTCTCAGCTCCTTCTCCACTACGTCTGCCTGCATGCTGCCATGCTTCCCGCCATGGACAATAACGAACTAAACTGAAACTGAAAGCCAGCCCCAGTGAAATGTTTCCCTCTACAAGAGTTGCTGTGGTCATGGTGTTTCTCCACAGCACTAGGAACCCTAACTAAGATGGCCCATGTTCCAAGAATCTGAACTCAGGGCCTCACACTTGCAAAGCAAACCTTTTACCTCGGAGCCAAGTGTCAAGCCCACGCTTCAGTCAGGGCTCTGCTCTCCCTCTGGCCCGGAGATGAGTGAGAAGACCTTTGCTAATTATTACGGGAAAGGAGATGCAGTTGCCACTGGCACAGGCTGGATGGAACCTAACCCACCCAGAAATGCAGCAGTGCTTCTCCCAGCCACCTCATCCAGGGAGCAGCTGCTCACTCACCAGTGGGGCCAGGGAGACACAGTGGGTCTGTCAGCTGATAGTGAGCTGGACTGCCTTGCTGAGTACCTCAAACTCTGGTCAGTAATTATAGGGCAGCAGCTCAAAGGTTTGGCTCCATAATGTTCACTAATTGATTTGCACAGGGAAGTGGGCATGACATACTCTATGAAGTTTCTTCCCGCTCTTAAACTCCATGGCTTTTCTCTATAGTGACATGCATCAGTGTGACCTTGTGCACTCTGGACTGTGGGTTCTATGCACAGGCTCCCTCTTTAGCTGTTAAGCACCCTCAGAAGCACAGTATTATACAAAGGGAGATAATGACAAAGGAGGCCCACTGGAGAGGAGGACACAGCCATCATCACTCGGGCTTAATGGCACTTACTGATCAGTTCCCAGGACACAGATTTCCTAAGGCCAATTCACTTTTTAAGTCACTTTTTAGACCCCTTGGCTGCAGTGAGCTCATATGGCCCAGTGACATGAAGCAAGTACTTCTGTTTAACTAGATGATCTCAAATGTTTATGTCACCCAGGCACCACATAATAACCTCAGAACCCCCCTCATCTTCTAATTCCAAGGTATTATTAATTTGCCCCCCCAGCTTTCTCTTGGCCAAGTCCAACATTTTTTTTTGATTTCTAGAATCTTACATTGTGACTTTATATTTTATATTTCATTTATTTTATTTTATTTTTCTTTATTAAGAAATTTTCTACTCACTCCTCGTGCTATCCACAGACCCCTCCCCTCCCTCCTCCCACCCCCAGCCCTCTTTCCCAAGTCACCCCGCATCCCCACATCCCCCAAATTGAGGTCTCCCATGGGCACTCAGCAGAGCCCAGCACACTGAGCCTAGGCAGGTCCAAGCTCCTTCCCACTGCACCAAGGCTGCTCAAGGAGTTACACCACAGGCACCGGATTCCCAGAAGCCTGCCCATGCATCCGGGACAGATCCCGATCCCCCTGCCTGGGTGCCCCCCAAACAGTTCTAGCCAAACAACCGTCTTCCATATCCAGAGGGGCTAGTCCAGTCCCATGGGGGCTCCACAGCCACCAGTCCACAGTTCATGGGCTTCCACTAGTGTGGTCCGGTCAGCTCTGCACGTCCTCCCATCATGATCTCAACGTCCCTCACCTGCAATATCTCTCCTCTCTCTCATCAATTGGATTCCCGGAACTCAGCCTGGTGCCTGGCCATGGATCTCTGTATCTGCCCCCATCAGTCACTGGACAAAGGCTCTATGATGACAGCTAGGTTATTTGCTAGGCTAGTCACCAGAGTAGACTGGTCCAGGCACCCTCTGGACCCCTGCCAGCAGACCAAGGTGGGGTCAACCTTGTGGATTCCTGAGAGCCTCCCCAGCACCCTGCCTCTTCCTATTCCCATGATGTCCTCATCTATCATGGTATCTTCTTCCCTGCCCTCCCACTCTGTCCCTGTTCCAGCTTGACCCTCCCATTTCCCTATGTTCTCATCCCCCACTCTTCGCCCTCTGCCACCCCCCCCACACACACCCACTTTCAAAACATCCACAGCTCATTCCAAAGCTCTCCTCCACAAGACACCATTCTGGAGCCTTTGGTAATTTTCCTTTTCTGCACCCTACTGATGTTACAGAAAGGGAGACAAGAGAAAGGCTGGGACACATAGTGGCTCACCAGGCAAGCAGATTCAATACTGGTAAACCAAGCCTGTGAGACCACTCATCAGTTGTCCATCTTCAAGACAGCTCGCACTGACTCTCAGATCCATACACCATCTGGGACCCAGGTTTTCAAGGTGCAAACCAAATGACTAAGGCACTGTGAGCCACAGCACTCCAATACCAACCCAAATTTTAAGCAAAAGGGCTTGGGAGAATCTTTGCAGCAGAAAGCAATGGTTCTTAGTAACAATAGGTAACCCATCATTTCAGATGTATCATTCCCTGTTTGTGGCTAAAAACAGTACAAAATATACAGGCTTCAACTAACTGAGTTCACCTCATATATTAAAGGTGGCCATGCAATAAGGCCTCTCTAGAAGCTCTGCATTTCTGGTGTGTTTCTTCAAACAGATAAGGGAAATAGTGCTCGGAGGGCTGTAATGTAGTTCAGTTGGTAGAGCACTTGCCTAGCATATGGAGCATCTAAGTTTGGTCCTCAGCCCTACATAAACTGGGCACGGTGGTGAATATCTACAATCCCAGAATTTAGGAGACAGAGCAGAAGGATTAGAAGTTCAAGGTCATTCTTGGCTACATTGCAAGTTCAAGGCCAGACTAGGCTACAAGAGACTCTGTCACAGGATGAAGGAAAGAAAGAAAGGAAGGAAGGAAGGAAGGAAGGAAGGAAGGG
>CABHPP010142931.1:0-11289 GCA_902168425.1 Peromyscus attwateri | reverse complement strand
GGTATAAGGTGGTATTGGGACAGGAGAACCCATGTGTCTGTGACTCAGTGGGATATGTCCTGGATAGAAATGGCCTTGACTGTATCAGCTCTGACAGAGAACACAGGTTGAGATATGGAGGTAATAACGGTCCTGCCTCTGGCACTATGGGAGGGAGGTCAATGTGGACAAGATGTCTTCTCTGGGCACATTAGTGATGCATGAGATCTCACTTCTCTGGCTTGCCATGTTAGAGGAAATGCATCTTCCTCAGGCATCAACTTGAAGCTTAGTACCAGACAAAGCCAACTCAGGAGAAGGCAGGACAAGTTTCTAAACTGGGAAGAAAAAGAAGGTGAGAAAAAGAGAAATTCAGAGTCAATGATGAAGAGGAGTTAGTACCCTGGCTCTTGGGGATCTGTGGCCTGGAGCATGAGAAGAGCTTTGGAAGAATCCTGGGGCTACTGAATAACAGACACTGTTCAGATGGGAAAGATTGGGCAAAATTCTCCTGTGTGATGCTTGACAAGTTGTCTTACCACCAGCTGTGAGGGGAAACAAATTCACCACTGGCTCCAATAATATTAATTACCCAACACCAGCAGCAACTTGACAAAGGGGAATGATGTGTTTAGAGACATCAGCTGTAGTGAGTCACTGGGCCCAGGGGCAGGATTCAGGCCCCTCCCAAGAGCAGTGCCTTCTCTTCCCCACCCTGGTAAATAAAGCAATACCCTGGCGCTTTAACCAAGCCAGAGCAGGAATGAATGGGTCTGGTATGGGTATGCTCTCCCTTCCGCGTTCTGCGTTCTGGGAAACAGAACTGATGATACAAATTCTGTGGACCTCTCCGTACCAATGCACAGGATGTGGATCCAGCTGCAACCAGTCACACTTCTCCCTCATGACTTTTCTGGAAAGAACTTTTGCACAAGAAAAGGAAAAAAAAAAAAAAAAAAAACCTCATGAGATGCTCCAAAGCCAAAGGTCTGCTCTGACCCATCACTGAATTGTGAAGCAGCGAAAACAGTCAGGTGAGGCAATTGGAGGAGATGTAGGCAAGATATTTAAATATCTGCTCTTGCCATTTTTAGGATAATTCTAGAGCATTCTGTTTGTTTGTCTTATTTACTTTTTTTTTTTTTTTCCAAATGGTCTAACACCAAGACAGCTGCTTGGAACTGAGTGGTTTGTTCTAAGCAGAAAGGCAGAAACAAAGAGAAGTTTCCTTCTCCCTCCCCAAGGCCAACACCCCCTACAGTCTATGAGTCATAAATAGGTCCTGGAAGAGCCAACTCCAAGGAGGATTCTGGCTCCTCTTTATTATCTTCCCCCAGGGACTGGAGAGATGGTGCCAGAGAACAACCCAGCAGGAGTTTGTGGGAGTGAAGAGTAGCCTGGTCGCCCAGGACCCTGGGAGGCAGAAGTGGTCTAGGAAGCCAGGAAGCAGGGGAAATGTTAGTAGCTGTGGTATTCTAAAAGCCATCATTTGGGCTAGGTGATAAACGTCAGCCAAGGCTTGGGCCACAAAGAGTCCTGGGATCTGCCTCCTTTTCCACACACCCCACTTTATAGATAATGTTAAATCTCTCAAGATCATGTGTCCGTGGCTTAGAACTAGCCCATATCACAGATCTGCTTGAGTGTGTGTGTATGTGTCATGTTTCTAAGTGCATATGTGCATGTGTGTGAGGTCAGAGGTCAGCATCAGGTGTCCGTTTCAGTCACCTCTCCACCATATTGTTTTGAGGCAGGGTTTCTCAGTGAGTCTGGCACTCACTGGTTAGGCTGCACTGTCTGGCCAGTGAGCCCTAGGCATCCTCCTGCCTCTGCTTTCTGGTACTGGGATTACAGGTGTGCACTCTGGGCTAGTATTAAACTCATGTCCTCACACGTTTGCGGCAAGCATTTTACCTACCGGAGTCATCTCCCTAGCTCCAAAGATTTGTTTTTATAAATGAATTCTCCAGGATGTGAGATATGCACAGTGAAGAGTCAGCTTAAGGTTGTTTATCTTCCTGAGGAATGGTGAAAGTGGTGTTCGTACTGAGGAGCCTGGGTGGTGCAGTCAGGGCCTCTAGCTCCTTCGAAATCGCCAACACTATAGTATGATCAATACATTTCAAAGCAGAGCATCATTTATCCTTTCCCAGGCTTCAGAACACCAAAGCGGGTAAAAACCCACATTGTTACATGGAACAGCAATGGAACTGTTAATTAAGTTAGCACCAGGCACACAGAACTCAGTACATATTTGGGATACAAATAAATGACCAAATCTAAGTACTTTGGCCAAATGGGAATAGATGAAAATATCAGCAACATTAGGATCTGACTCCTCCCAAGGGAACAAAATTAGCCCTTTTGGTATAAATATAGACAATGTCATGAACACATGCAGAGGTGCTAGCCCAGAGACAATTGTCTACAGGATAGGACAACCCTAGAGCTGTGTGCCACTGGGGAGGTGGGCTAGCCCCTCTGTGCCTTATCTAGAGAGGAAATGTCTTTTTATTTTAAGCAGCTATTTATGTAAACTGAGTGATACAGTAACTATACCATCAGATTGCAAATAAAATTTCCAGACACTTGCTGTTTGTCAGGGAGTGCTACACAATGTATTTGCGTCTCAGGGCACGTCATCCCTGGCTTCAATGTCCCACTGTTTTGTTTGTTTCTTTTTTCCCCGATAATCAAGATGCAAGAATCATGTGATGCCAAAGGCCCCAGGGACATACAGAAGAGACAAATAGCCATCCTCGTGCCGTGCCAATCTCCCTCATTTATGAACATGTGTTAAAGGCATTTGATGCTCTTTGCCTCTAGTCTACAGTGATAGTTAATACTGCTGGTCAACCTAACAGAATTTAGAATCGCCTAGAAGACAAACTTCTAAGAGCATCTGTGAGGGAAGGTTCTAGATTAGGCTATAGGGGGTGGAAAGATCCCCCCTGAATGTGTATGGCATCATCCCACAGACTTGGGTTCTAGACTGAATCCAAAGGAGAAAGCAAACGCAGGACCAGCCTTCACCTCTCTGCTCCCTGGAGTAAGGATGCAGTGAGACCACTGGCCTCACGCTCCTGCTGCCTTGACGGCCCCACCACAGAGGATTGTGAGCCAAAGTCAACCCTTCCTTACCTAAGTTGCCTTGTCACACCTGTTGTCACAGCCATGGGAAAGTCACCAGCCCCAGCTTAGCTAGTGACTGCCACACAGTAGCTAATTAGCAGATGAATAAATGCACGGATGGAAACAATGGATGGGAAGCAACACAGTCTTCTCCTCCCTAAGAGATCCACAGAATGCATGAACGTGTAGAGTAGCCCAAAAGCAGCAGCAGCAGGTCTCAGGTGGGGGCATGTTCCTATTCAGAGACAAATCTCTAGCCCAGAGAGCAAGGAAAACCAGCTTGTTGAGAACTTACCAGATTTCCTTTCCCAAGAGTTGGCCACAGCCACTCTCCCAAACACAGTTGATCACATATCGGGCTCAGAGGCCAAAGTTTTGTCCACAGAGTGTGGGATGAGCAATTCCAGCTCCACAGACACGATCCCCAGAGTGCCTGGAGTGACAGTGTGGACTTTTCCACTCCTCCAGAAGGAGGGCAAAGGCATAAGGCTCTGACTTGGCTTAGGAAAAGGCCTGATCATGTCTTCCTCATGGATGTGTCCTCTCTGCTGGAGATCAGTCAGGACATGTCTACAAGCCCTGCTCCACACTTCTTAGACTGAGTAATGGGTTGGGCAATCTGTAATATTCCTCCTCTGGGGTAACTAAACTTGGCAAAGACATGTGACTGTTATTTTCATATTACATTTGTTTATTTTGGGTGTAGTGATGGGGACCTGCATAGGTCACAACACACATGTGGAAGTCAAATGACAATTTGAAGAGTCAGTTATCTTTTTTCCACCATGTGGGTCCTAGGAATCAAATTCAAATTGCCAGGCTTGGTGGCAAGTACTTTTACCTACTGAGACATTTTGCCAGTCCCCCCTACCCTCTACCACCACCACATGTTATTTTTAACATACCTTATGTGCACACAGCTACACAGCTCACTACTTGGCTACACAGCTCACTACTGTGGGTGGTAGTCTGCTTTTATTGAGTAAACAATTCTTGAGAACTTGCTATGGACCAAGCATCTCCCGGTTCTTCACAAATATCTTCTCTCTGTCCCCAGCCTGCTGATGTGGGAAGAGGGGAAGAAAGAGCTCCTGTGGGAGAGCTCTCAAGTCAGCTGAAGACTCTGCACTTTGGAGAACAAGGGCTGCAGCCTACCACACTCCCTGTCATCCAAGGACAGAGGTAGGGATGGAATAAGGAGAACGGAAGGGGAAAAGAACATTCTCAATAATGCATTCACACATACAGTGAACCCCTGTAACCAAGAACAGGATGTAACGGGAAGGGCACATCTCACTGCAGGAAGATCTTTTCTCAGATTCCACCGTAGCCATCTTAGGACCTCAGCAAATGGCAGGTGTGGAGTACCATGTATAAATAGACCAGGAGGCGCAGATAAATAGAGCTAGATAGCTATAAATAGGTAAACCGAGGCCTCTGATTCAGGAACCACCTCTTACCCTTTGTTAATTGAAAAATCACCAGCTCTCACAGATCCTCCTACACAAGACAAAAGGGTGACTTAGCCCACGTCACAGCTCCTTGAATGAAAGCCACACCCCCAGCTCGCTTCATAAGGAAGTAACTCACTTTTCCTCTTCACCCATCTTCCTGGCTTAACATAGTCAGACATTAACTTACCATTTAACCTAGAAGATAGAAATCTCCCCCTGAATCCTTCTCCCTCTCTTCTTCATCACTTACAGCAATCCTTGTCTTCTTTCATCAGGGCCCCTTGTCAAAAGCCGGTGGTTATTGCATGCTAATTTCACCCACAAATACCTGATCTGAATTCGAAGTAATTAGCAGATCGGGGAACCTGAGAGATGCTGATCTTTTTTTATAACCACAAAAAAGCTTGTCACGAAGGATATTTTAGTTCAAGAACATTTCCAATCAGGAAACTTCACATCATGTTCCAAAATACCACCCTGCCTCGCATTGGTACATCCAGGCGGCGTGCCCGCTGGAGGTGATGGTGTGTGTTCTCGGGACCACAATGCATCTGAATGTGCCTGGGCAATAAGGTATATACTGAGTACGTACCACCGGCTTGGGCAGCTGCCCATACAGAGGGATGAGCTTTAACTAAACTCTCGGCATGAGGTTTAGCTTTCTACTGTGAGTGAAAAATGCTTCGTTGAGCAGGAACATGTATGTCTACTGAGAATTTTCATTTTGGAAGGATATAAAGATGGGAGCACTTAAATGGCATAAGACACAATTAATGGGGCTGGGGAGATGGCTGTCTTGATAAAATGTTTCCCATGCAAGAATGAGGACCCAAGTTCAAGTCCTCAGCACCCACGTTAAGACCTGAATGTGATGTCTTACATCCAGTGCTGGGGACATGAGGACAAGAACATCCCTGGAGCTTGAGGCTAGCCAGCCTAGACAAATCGGTGAGTCCTGGGTCCAGTGGGAGACCCTGTCTCATAAATACGGTGGAGATTGACAGAAGAAAAACACCTGATGCCAGTATCTGGCCTCTACACTCATGTTACACACATGAAAACACACACACACACACACACACACACACACACACACACAATTACTACCCAATTCTGAGAATATAATACAGCCTCTACTTTAGAGGAATGGCCTCTAAAGTAGAAGATGATCCATGCTAGTCTCTTCTTTGGTCACCAACTGTGTGACCTCAGTTGCCATATCTATAAAATGGGAACGCTGACACATTCACATCAAAAGACTGTTGGAAAGAATAAAAGATGATGTGTAAGCCCATCAATACCCCCACAGTAACCATTACGTCACAGACAGATACTACCAACCCAGGAACTGTCAAAAGTTAGCTCAAACAACAAACAGTAATTCAAAAGCTATGCGAGCCTGCCTGCAGTGACCCCCTCGGACAAAGCCGTGTCTTCCTCATAGAGCCTAGCTTGTTGACTGCTTAGCCTCAGGTGATAGATGTAACACACTGAAAGATGAAAGATGACTCTTGTAGTTTACACGCCCATATGCCTTTACACACTTCTTTAACATTGAACTGCACTTCATAATGTAAAATCAGATTATTGATCTTTAATATTCTGTAAATAAATTCCTTCTTCTTGTTATTTCTAATAATTGCAACCCCCCTTGGAAAACAGCATTCTATAGATACGACATATGGAGAGACAGTGGATAAAGGGCCAGAGCTAAAACCATGGTAGGGGCCTAGTGCTCACTCTGTTATAACTGTGCAGAACTTCAGAAACGTGGAGGAGGGTCCGACCCTGACAGGTGATGATATCCATGGTACTGAGAGAGAGGCTCAGCCTGTGCTACTGGAGAGCTGTCAAGGTGAAGATGGAGAATTCTGAGTGGGCTAAGGAAACAGAGCCGATTTAGGCAAGGACATTCTGCTCAGGGCTGCACTCTCGTCCTTCATTTTTGAGATAGGGTCTCTCACAGATCCAGGTGCTCACTGGTTGACCAGACTGGCAGCCCAATGAGTCCTAAGGATATGCCTGTCTCTAGCACTGGGGCCACAGGCGCACACTGCCACATGTGGCTTTTTACATGGGTGACGAGGATCCGAACCCGGGTTCCCATGCTTGTACAGTAAGCACCTGACTCACAGAGCCGTCACAGGGCCGTCTCTCCAGGCCCCTGGCCTGCTGCTGCTTCAGTTAACAATGTTTATGAATTAATCGGATCCTAGTCCGGCTTGCTATACCAGCTGCCTCCTTTCGTGGTGAAAAGGACCCTGAGGTTTTGTGGTCTCAAGGTTAGTTAGTGAGAGAGCTGAAACCTCGAGGGACTTGTCCAGACACACTCCAAGGCCTCTTGTCCCCAAGCTCCTTAGGATGTGTGTAAGGGGTCTTCCCCGTGCCTGCTCCCCGCTACCTACACATGTCCAAGACAAAACCAGAAACAAAGTCTCTGTCACTGAGGAATCGGGCAGAATGCAGAATTGATATGTTTCCCTTAATAAGGTCAAAGCAGGTTTTCCCCTCCATGTATCACACTCTACGCTCGGCAGAATAACTCATCACACACAGGGACCCATGTACATTGGATGATCAGACAATGGATAAATGATTCAGGGTCGATGGCCGCAAGTAACAGTGGAAACCCCCATTTAGCACTGTCACCATAATTCCATCCATGCCCCTAGACTGTACCGACTGTACCTTTGCTATGTTCATTTAACTACAGGTCTATTTTTCTATCTAACTGTGTGTACATGTCTATGTCTCATGTGCTTTAGTAGCAGTATACTGAGCCAGGGAAGGTGATACAGGGATCAAATGGGTAAAAGAAACCAGGAGTTTCAGTATTCTAGTAGGTACCACTTGGTCAGGGTATATGACACCTAGATCTGTGAATTGGGATAGCACAGGGAATCTACCTATGTCTACTCAGAGGCAATCCAGCATATTCTGTTTTATGAATGCTCAGGCTTAGCATTCATTATATTATGAGTATTCATAAAACAGAATATGCCCAGTAGCTAGGCAGGAGAGAGGCCAGAAATCCCTCCATGAAGGGGCCTTAGAAGGTTCCAGAAGGCATAAAATTAGGCAAGACAAGGAAATAGTACTAACCAATAACCCACGGATATGAACCTAATCTTCAAGTCAAAACAATTCCAGATGTGTACTTTCTATTCTCTGAGGCGGGGGGAGGCTGGGTGGGAGGTGCTGAGGGGAGAGGCCAGATGTATGCAGAACAGAGCAGGCAGGTAGCATAAAAGCTACAAATCTGGGTGGGGGAATCAGGACTGCTGGTTTTCTCTGGCTGGGTCAAAGGCTGTTTACACAGTTCACCACGGAAGAGTTGGCTGTCACTGTCTTGTCTCAGAGCCATCCTGCATCTTACTGACAGTCACAGCTAATAATCTCTGGGGGCTTACACCCCTGAATCATGTGGAGTATTTCACCTGTCATTCCCTTTTTCCTAGGGGGCTTTAATTTCCATGAGTCACATGGAGAAACTGAGGCTCAGCTGAGATGAAACGACTTGCCCAGGGTAGTGAAACATGTAAGTGGTAGAGGGGCATGATTCAAACTAATCAGTGCCCCGGCTCAGTCAACTCTGAGGCAGGTTAAATACCTATGTATCTAAAAAGCACAAAACTCCCAAAGCTGGAAGACTTTACCACTGGAGAGTTCATCCACAGAGGTCTGTGGGCCAGCCCAGGTAAGCTTCACGACCTTTCTCACAACAAAAACGTGTGGAGAAATGTTGTAGAATATTAGTTAAAGATGTGTTACATTTGTTCATGCTGTGGAATATTCGTTTAATGATGCAAAGATGTGTTGCATTCTTTTATGTTGCACTTGTTTAACTCTCTGAAGCTGTGTTACTGTGCCTGTCTAGAACACCTGATTGGTCTAATAAAGAGCTGAATGCCCAGTAGCTAGGCAGGAGAGAGGACAGGCATGGCTGGCAGGCAGAGAGAATAAATAGGTTGAGAAATCTGGGAAGATGGAAGAATGAGAAAAAGGAGGAGGAGAGGAGGACATCAGGGGCCAGTCACCCAGCTACACAACCAGCAAGCCACCGAGTAAGAAGTAAAGAGACAATATACAGAAACAGAGAAAGGTAAAAGCCCAGAGGCAAAAGACAGACAGGATAATTTAAGAAAAGCTGGATAGAAACAACCCAAGCTAAGACTGAGCATTCATAAAACAGAATAAGCCTCAGTGTGACTATTTGGGAGCTGGGTGGCCGGGCCCCCCAAAAGAGCAAAGAGTAAAACAACAACCACACTGATGATGAGGTTTCCTTGGAACTTCAGAGGCACTGTTGACATCCATTTTCTTCCTGCATCCTCAGACCCTGAGTGACAGGCTGGGATGTGGGTACCATTCAGATGGGGGCAACATGCTAGACATCAGATCATCTGAGGAGGTTGGGGGTGGAGAAGTAGCAGAATTGAAAGGCAAGACAAGATGGTTTTTTTCCAAAATAATCAGCTGTCACTATTTCAGTCAAGATTTACATAATGCTAAACACCACACCTGACCTAAGGAGGTCCTGCTCAGTGAAAAGGCAAGAGGGTTCTAACTAGGATGCCCCGCAGAACTCTCCTAACTCTCTGCAAGCTTCCATTCTCTGTATGTAGGTCCTGTAAGTCTGTACAAGCTGGCTCTGCCAAGCCTTCCCCTCCAGAGCAGGGAAAGCGACATTTCCTGGCTCCATCTCAGACATAGTTCTCACATATTCTGAATCAGTAAAGCCTAAAGGAATACTTCTTCCTGTCCCAGGTCTGCAGATTCAATGGAGGGCCCCCGTTAAAAGCTAAGGAAACCTAGATGCATAAAGAATGCTGTTCAGAAAATTAAGAGCAATACGGAGGTATAGCAGAAATCTGCAGTTGGGCTGAGTAATTACAGAACCCTTTCCAGGAAGCCCTCCTCCCCACATCCCATGTGCCAATCAACACCAAAGCATGCCTTGTTTACTGCTTACACACATAGGAACATGCAACGCCCAAGAATATTCGCAACTCTTCCGTGTCAACTAAAACAAAGAAAACTGGGTTTCTTGTGAACAGCAGGGGATCCCTATGAAGACAGATGGGAAGTCTTGCCTATGTCGCCCTGCACTGAGACCCCCTACCCATCCTCCAAATTCCTTGACAACCTCTGAGCATGCTGCTGCTCTCTATGCCCTCCTCCCAAGCTCCACAGAATAAACTGCCATCATTGTGCCATATGATACTGGTGTGTTGTCAAAATAATCGGTTCATTCCTTTCACCTTCCTGCCGCTTCTGCCGAGGGAGTAGCATCCCATGTCAGTACCATGCCAAGTGCTGAATGGCACAAGTCAGCCTTCCACGGCTCTCAGGAAAATGCCACCGATTGAAAATCTGATTGTGGTTGCAGCTCTCACCATCATCTGTTGGGGTGATTTCTTCCACAATAACAGCCTCATCTTCTCCACAAGTCAAAGGGGCTGCATGTATCCCGGTCCCCTCTGCCTCAGGAGCATTTCTATGGCTTTATAGTGGCCATGCCTCAACACAGTGTGGTCCTTTTTCAGGTTCCTCCTTTGATCCAATGTCTTTACTGCAGACTGATGCTACAGGAGTGGTTTTGAACATTTATCCCAAATAAATACCACTTCAAACTCCAACACACAAAACAGACCAGAGGTGTGCAATCTCATCCCCACCCTGGAAGACCCTGGGGGTTCCGTGGAAAAGGAAACATAGGACAATGAGGGGAAGTGGGGCTTAGCAAGCAGAAAGCGGGGTGGGGGGGGTGGGGTGGTGGGGGGTGGGGGGGTTTGTACATCATCTCATGTTAAACCTGGAAGTTAAAAATGCTCAGCTCATTCTTTGTCACACAAGCTCAGCTCAAACACTGAAGTTAGTTAACATTTGCATTAAACTCGGAAGGTTAATGAGGCATTTGTAGAGATCTCATTGAATCCCACAATTATTCTCCGTAGTTTATAGTGGTTTTTTTTTTTTTTTGGTTTGTTTGTTTTTTAATTCACAGATAAAAAATATAAAGGCCAAAGATTTAAGTAACTTCTGCAAGGTCACATAGACTTAAGCAGCAGAACCTACCTTCAGCCCAAGGTTGGGCTCCGAAACCACACTCTGTATATGCTGGGCTGCCTTCAGATTCAAGCTCTGAGTGCCTCTGATTGGGAATGACGTAAGAACACACGACCTGCCCAACAGGAGGATGCTCAGAACATGGAGGAGAACCACAGCAAAAAGAAAGGCAGAGGCCTTTTCTATTTTTAAAATGGAAGCTCTTTGAAAACTGTGTACTTAAGAGGCTCCTGAGGACCTTGACAAACAGATACCCTTGGTCCTGACAGCACATGCATTCAACACGTTAAATGGACTAGTTTCCATTGAATACCTATTACGTGTATGGGCGCCAGCAAGTCCCCTGGAATAATAGGATAATTCACCACGTTGGTCTTTCTGGTGCTGGTGGGAAGAAGAGTCCAGGATTATGAACAGAAAGAGATGGAACAGGAGACGGAATGGGAGGAAGAGAGGGAGGGGAGAAGGAGAAGAGGAGATGAGAGGGGAAAGGAAAGGAAGAAGGGGAATAGAAGGGAGAGAGAGGAGGAAAGAAAATAAGAAGTCAACCTTATGAACCATTGGGACGTTTCTAAAGAATGTCCTGGGGCAGGAGAAATGGTTCACAGGCGAAAAGCACACACTGCTCTTGCAGAAGACCTGAGTTCAGTTCCCA
>CABHPP010142930.1:0-25302 GCA_902168425.1 Peromyscus attwateri | reverse complement strand
TAGATAGATAGATAGATAGATAGATAGATAGATAGATAGATAGATAGGGTAGGGTAGGTTATGGGGCCTTGTTAAATCACTGGGGCTGTGTTCTAGGCTGTGCCCTGGCCCTGCCCTCCCCACGCCCCTTTCTTGGCCATCACGAGCTGAGCAGTTGTCCTCTTCCAAGTTCTCCTATAGCGTTCTGTCTCACCACCAGCCGGAACACCGTGGCACCAACTGAACAAGGACTGAAACCCCTCCAACTGTAGCCAAAAAAGCGTTTCCTGCTTCAAGTGAACTCTCACGGGTGTCTGTCACGGTGATGCAAACTGACTTATCCTACTGAAGCGTCTTCTTCCTCACCGTCCTGAGGTCTGATAAAAGCTCATCTATAAAAATGCTCACCTGCAGCATAGCTCTGAGACTGTAAGGAGAGGACACTACTGGGACTAAGCAAGTGTGAACAATGTGATCTCCCCCTCCTCCTCCCTCTCTTCCTCCTCCTCCTCCTCCTCCCCCTCCTCCTCCTCCTCATTTTTAGTAAAGGTCACACTGTGTAGCCTTAGCTTGCCTAGACATATTTCTTTGTAGACCAGGCTAGCTTTGAACTCACAGAGATCTGCCTGCCTCTGCTTCCCTAGTGTGGAGATTAAGGGCATAATGCCGAGCCAATCTGATCTTCATTAAAGTTCCTGGGGCCATGAATGGCTTTTCATAAAGTGTTTCTCCATGGGCAGTGGTGGCGCACGCCTTTAATCCCAGCACTTGGGAGGCAGAGGCAGGTAGATCTCTGTGAGTTCGAGGCCAGCCTGGTCTACAGAGCGAGATCCAGAACAGGCTCCAAAGCTACACAGAGAAACCCTGTCTGGAAAAAAAAAAAAAAAAAAGAAGAAGAAGAAGAAGAAACACCTCTAGGTGTTTAATCCCTGTAAGACAGGCATTCTTTTCTCAGCCCCACCCCCATCCCAGCATCATATATCTCATTCCCATTGGTGAAATTTTATTTTCAAGTATACATCCTTTCAGTGTTAATGAAAAAAAAATGACACATTTTAATACGAAATAGGAGCAAATAAGTGGAAATGATGTCCATGACAGTCATTTGTTCCATACCTGTTTAAATAATTTAACCGCGTATGTTTGGTTTTGAATCTCCACTTTGTATACTTCAAATATTTCCCCTTCTCCAATTAGGAAGTCTTTGTGGAAATGTTTGGTCCCTTCCATGATATTTTGGAAGCTGATAGAGGGTTTATGCAGTACTCCTTAGGAGGGAAAAAGAGAGGAGACAATAAGCCATCTCTTCTAAAAATCAACGTCACTGTTACAAGCAGGGCATACATTCTGAAAGCACATCATCGGAGCAGAAGGCCTGAGAGCAATCTCAGGAGCCCACAGTAAAGCCACATGTGTTCTCCGTGTGTCTGCTTGCGTCTGGCTCTCATCCCTCAACACAGCATGGGGCTGTTTAGATGTTTGAATGGCAGCAAGATTTTTATCTTCAAAGAGGTTAACCAAGGAAGCTAGCTGAGGCCATGATTCTAGAAATCAGTTTGTCCCCAGGTCAATGCCTTGTTTTTGACCTAGTGGACTCTTGGGATGACTAAACAGTTCCCCAAGCATTGCTAATAGAGGAGCTTTTCAGGAGCAGCAGCCTCTAACAGCCCTAGCTGATTTCCTCAGAGTCAATGAAGACACTTCACCTTTGAAAAGAGCACCCAGTGTAGGTGCTGGGGGAAGATATCTAAAGATAACCAAATGCAGATTTGAAAAGACAGAGGGCCTAGAGGTGTGACTCAGCTGCAGAGAGCTGGCTGAGCACTCCCGAAGTTCAATTCCCCAGAACAACAAAGGATAAAAACAAAAAATAAAAAGCAGTGCTAAAGCAGAGCTTAATTTTATCTGTGTTTCTACAAACACCCTCTAAAAGACATTGACAGTTTAATTTAGATATCAGTGCTGAAGACTCCAAACCTGGTCTGCCTTTCCTAACTCTCACTTAACAACCGGAGAGTCTTCACACTTGGTAGAAATGACTAGCCAACTGGCCTTAAGTAATCTTTAAATTTTATCAGAATGCCTCTCAGGTGGAACTAAATCATTTTCTCTACAAATAAAGTACGGATGCTAACATGAAATACGAATGGATTTCCATAGTGACCTTCAGCATTACCCAATAATCATCTCAAAAGGTCTGCGCATCTATGAAAACTTCTGAAGCCATGTAAAACTCAACATAGGTTTCTAAATGTTTTCTTATGGTGTACAAAAACAGCAAATTCTGCTAACAAAGTCCCTCTATGTTCTTCATTAGCCAACAGATGACGATGATGATGATGATGAAGAAGAAAATGAAGATGAAAATGATGATGATGATGGTGGTGATGATGCTCTCCCTCTTCATTTTTTTCTGTTTCAGAGGATCCCTGTGGCAAACTCATTTCTTATTTTCCTTTAATTGATACACTAGTGTTGGGTTTTATAAAGACAACCTCAGCCAATGGATCCTTATCTAGCAATATGTCACCCACTATGACTATAAGTGTCTATCAAATTTTAAAATAATTAATATCTATGAAAATGTTATATTAAATTGGAATATAAACAGTGTGGTTATTTATTATTTCCCCCTGTAAACTCTCTATATGAGACTGTGATTTAATTAAACTGTGATGTAATTGTTTCCTGTCTTTTTTTTTTTTTTTTTTACCTTTTTCATTATGTTCAGGAACAAGAATATTATCTGCTGTGACATTGGTTGGTTCCTGAAAGAAGAAATATATATTAAGTCATTCCATTTTATAAGTCTAGGAAAAGCAGAGCCCCGACAGAAATCAATAGCTCCCTGTGAGACTATACACTGCAATAGAGCAGAGTCTGATTCAGAAGAAACCTGGAGTAAAGCTAAGTCGGCTCACCTTACTCAGCAGTATTCATTTCCTTACAGACATGGCTTCCATGTCCGCTGGGGACAACAAAGTACCAACCAGTGCCACAGTCAGTTAGAGCCAGTTTTAAATGGCTTGTAATGGTTTTAAAAAAATCACTAATGATTTGTTGTGATTAAAAAAAACAACAACTAGCAACTCCATAAAACATCAACTGGGAAATTAAAAGTTGAGTTAAAGGGCTGCAGAGATGGTTCAGAGGTTAAGAGCACTGGCTGCTCTTCCAGAGGACTGGGGTTCAATTCCCAGCACCCACATGGTGGCTCATCTCTCGTAGGATCTGATGCCCTCTTCTGGCATAAAGGTGTACATGTAGGTAGAGAACTCATAGACCTAAAATAAGTAATTTTGTTTTTTTAAAGCTGAGTTAAGATGAGTGAGTGATTCACGGCATCTTAGTAGTCCTAAGTCTCAGCTCAGGTAGATCCTGGAAGGAGACAACGCTTACTCTTCATATATTTACAGACCTCAACTAAATACAGACAAAGGGAAAGATAAAGCGTTTCTAGTTTTCAAACACTGCCTGAGCGTTCAGCATCTTTCCACCAGAGAATATGAATCTTTATGAAAACATTTGCACCAGAGGTCCAGGGTCATTTTCTCTGCACGCAAGCTCGATGTTGGGCGTTAGGTTGGGAAATCGGAGCTCCTGATGACGATGCACTGAAGGATTTGAGCTTGCTCCTGAAAGAGAGGTAAAGGGATCTGGGTATAGAAATGTTTGTGTCTCAAATGTTTATTTACACATAGACCATGAAAATAAATATTTCACTAGTGATGTCCATTTCTAAAGTTTAACTTTGTTCAACTGAAATGGCTATAAATTCACGCCTGTGAAATGTTTTCTAATGGTCAAATATTTCAAGACAGGGTTTCTCTGTGTAGTTTTAGTGCCTGTCCTGGATCTCACTCTGTAGACCAGGCTGGCCTCGAACTCACAGAGATCCACCTGGCTGTGCCTCCCAAGTGCTGAGATTAAAGGCGTGTGCCACCACTGCCTGGCTCAAGTATTCTTAGTTATCATTAAAAACAGTAAAGTAAAAAATAGAAAGCTTAAAGGCAAATGTAATGCTGTTTCTAGGTTCTGTAGATATATGTGAAATGTTGAGGTTGGGAGATTATACTCCCTGTGTTGGTTTATTGTTTTTACTCTTTTTACAATAAAGTCTCAGATCATGTGTGTGCACATACATATACATATATCAATCACCAATACTCACACCCCTTCCCAAATATAAGCTATAATTTTACTTTTTAGAATTTTGTCACAACTGAGGTATTCTATGAAGCTTCCAATAAAAGATTAAAACATCCTTCGTTTTTACTGTCTTTTCTAACATTTTGATTCAACCGTTAGAATTTTTTTTTATTTTTATGGCCTAGTTACTCTTATTTTATAGTGTTTATCCAACTATTTTGTTTACAAAACTAGCAACAAAACACCATCAATTAATTTTTCAAAACCCCCATTGAACAATATGATTAACCAACTGAACCTGTTCGATATCTCTAGAACTTTCTTTCCAAACACAGAACTCGCACATCCTCCTCCAGAAGACACTGAACATCCTCCAAAACAGACCACATGTTGGGCAATAAAACGAGCCTCCATAAGTTTAGAGGTTTGCATCATACAAAGTACATTTTCTGACGCATGTGAAACAAAAGTAGAAATCCGCTATAGAGGGAAACTTGAAAAACTCACGGAAACAGGAATATTAAAAAGTCATGACTAAGGAGTCAAAGGCAACGGCATAAAGTAAATTGGAAAATACTTCGAGATGAATCAAAAATTAAAAAAAAAAATAAACAAATCTTAAGGTAGGTGACACAAGCAGGGTTTAGAGGAAAACCTGTAACTGTAAACTTCTACCTTAAAAAGGAGAACTATCTCAAACCAGTGGTATATTTTCGTTGTAAGAAACTAATAAAAAAAAAATGGCAAAGTGAACAAAAGCAAATGGAAGGAATTCAGGTTAGAGTGCAAGCAGAGAAGTTTCAAAGAGAGAAATTCCTAGGAAGCAAGGATGGCTCTTTGAAAAGATCATCAAAACTGACAGTAGTTTAGAAAGGACGGAAATAGAAGGGAGGGAGGCAGGGAGAGAGGGAGGGAGGGAGGGAGGGAGGGAGGGAGGGAGGGCGGGCGACTCAAATTACTAAAACTAAGAACAAAAGAAGAGCAATCACTACTTGTTTAATGATGTTACTGAGTCATCTGTGTTATAAACGATGTTATGATATCAAGAAAATAGAATACACAAGAAATTGGATGATATGAAACAGATTTCTAGCATTCTATCTCCTAAGATCAATTCAAAGGATATTCTAAATAGACCTGCAATAAGGTAAAAGGTGATTGAATTAGTGTTTTCTAACCTCCGACAGAGAAGGGGTTGGGCACTGGTGAATTCTACAGTTTAGCACAAGCCCTGTACAGACTCTTCAAACCCGAGGACATAACAACTCCCAGGATATTCAATAGGACCAACGTTATTTTGATACCAATGCCAGACAAACACAGCAAAGTACAGACCACTAACTCTTATGAATATAGATGCAAAAATTCTCAACAAAACACCAGCAAACCAAATCTACAAATATACAATGTATCACATGCTACAACTGAGCAGGGATTTGCCCTAGAAATCCAAGATTTGCTTAAAATTGAAAGCCAACTAATATAACACAATAGAATCAAGGTTACAAAAGTGTACATTCACCTCAAGGTTGTGACAAATAAATTGACAAAAATCTGATACCTTGCCACGATAAAACAAAATTTGAAACCCTAGAAACTGGTCTGGAGAGATGGCTCAGTGGTTAAGAGCACTGGCTGCTCTTCCAGAGGTCCTGAGTTCAATTCCCAGCAACCACATGGTGGCTCACAACCATCTGTAATGAGATCTGGTGCCCTCTTCTGGCCTGCATGAAGACAGGTCACTCATATACATAAAGTAAATAAATATTTTTTTAAAACCCTAGAAACAGAAGGGAATTTCCTCAATCTGATATAAGATATTTATGAAAAAACACAGTTAATGTCAAAACTAATGGTAAAAGACAGTCTGTTTTCCCCTTAAGGTCAAGAACAGGGCAGGACTGCTTGGTCTGGCTGCTTCTGCTCATTATTACATCAAGAGTTCTAGCCAGAGGAGGCAGACAAGGCAAAGAGCTAACACACATCCTGAATCAGGTATTGTCACCTACAACATTTCAAGTCTGGGAGCTATAAACATGTTAAAATTCATCATCCTTTTGTTATTAAAGAAAACAAAGATAATATTGTGTTGTCAGGAAATGACAGCTTTAAAATAGTTCCTCCAAGAAGCCAGTAGAAAGCTGTATATTGTGTGTCAAAGCTACTTAAGAAAGAAAACACTGATTTGGGAACACAGCTCAGCTGGAGAAGTGCTTTCTTCACAAGTGTGAGGATCTGAGTTCAATCCCCAGAGCCCACGTGAAGAAAATAAAACCAAAACAAACAAGAAAACCAAACAGCCAGGCACAGGCACACTTGTAAACCCCAGGACGGTAGACGTAGACAGGCAGATCCTAGGAGCTCATTCACCATTTAGCCTTGCCTGTTAGGTGAGTGCCAGACCAACGAGATCATGGTCTTGAAAAACAAAGTGGATGATTCCTGATGATTGACACCCAAGGTTGCCCGCTGATCTCCACATACACACATGCACGCGTGCATCCACACCTACACATACACAACGCAAAACTAGGTGGGGAACCTACTGGCCATTAAAATAAAAATGCAAAATACGGTGTGTACATATCTGCATGCTGGAAACAGGAGAGTAAACACTAGGTTCGTTGGACAGGCTGGTTTTGTGACAATCTCGGAGGGATCGCTTTATGGTGGTGTTGAAGCCACCTAGTGGCAGAATCCTGACTTGCAGAATAGTCCCTGGGAAGGAGTACCAGGTCTTTTCTTGGTGAGACTCAAAAGCCAATTCAAATCTAAGTGATGCCTGGAGGTTCCAATATGAAAGGTAGAACACACCTCTAAAATTGAAAGTATCCCACCAAAAAGGACAGACGTTTTTAAAGGTAAGCAAAGAGAGATTTATCCGTTTAACTGCACAGCCTGGCCATGATAAGCAGCGGGCAGAGACTTCAGTAAGAAAAGCTCTGCCTCCTAAGTCAGTGGCTAGCTCCCACAGGACACACCTGCTCACGGACATTTGACTCCCTAGAGCCCACATTGAAAAAGCTGAACACTGTAGTGTGACTGTAGTCACAGCACTTCTCGGGGAGCTAGGAGGTGACGATAGGAGAATTAGCCTCCTGTAAGTTCACATTCTAGCTAGCCTGGAATATGGACGGCAGCAGAAACAATGGAACCGACTCCCGAAAGTCATCCTCTGACTGTCACCCTCGGGCTGCTGTGAGAATACGGCTTGAACAAAAAGAAACACACGAGACAAACCAGAGTAAAGGGCAGATAAGTAAGGCATCGTTAGAACCCGTGGCCTGAAATGGAGAATCACAACTGTATTCTGGAGGTATCATTTCCATTCAGAGAGGACCTAATTATACAACTGTCTATAACTGGGAGATCCAATGTTAACTTGCTAACTTTTAATAACATAATGACATGAAAAAGAACATTATATATTTTGATTTAGATATTTTGATTCTAATTCTGAGTTTTAGACAAAAAGCTGATGCTGTTAGTCACTAAATGAAATGTTAGACTCCTGTAGTCAACAGGAGGATGGGACACGCCTGTAATCCCAGCCTTCAGGAGGGAGAAACAGGCTGGTCCCTGTGAGTTCAATGCCAGCCTGGTCTACATAGCAAGGGCTAGGTCCGTCAAGGTTATATAGTGAGCCCCTGTCTCAAAAATAAAACCAAAAAAAAGTAGAAAGGAATGTACGGTATTGTTAAGCAATGAGGGAAGAAAGTATCGCCTTCACCAGCAACAGGTCGCTGACAGCAAGGTGGGCCAGTGTCTGGGTAAAATGCAGTGTCTCTATTCAGAAACGACAAGTCCCATAGGAAGAACAGAGAGCCTCAGTATGAGAACACACTCACCATAGTTGGTGATTAAGTGGATAGCTCGTTGATGCCCCATCTCCTGGAGAATCTGTAGAAGGTCGCCGATGGTCTTGTTTTTCTGTGCCCAGGACCACAGCAACTCCCTCGTTCCGCTTTTGCCTTGGTCTACGTATTTCTCAATATGGCGAACATCCAGCCAGCTGTTTGAAAGCCGCTCCGCTGTGGAAAGCACGATAAAAAGAAGGCGAGAATAGCTTATCTTTGTTCAAGTCCCTGGGTCTTGGCTTATCACACCTTGTATATTGTATGTCATTTGCATCGTAACCTTTTATTTTTGAGCTAATTTATCACCTACCCCTGCCCTTCCGCCCTTCACATTGCTAACCAGGACAAACTTGTCCGAGTGAGTCACAGTAGAACCTCGGCCTTACTCCAGCTCCACCAGCTGCCTCATTGGATGTGTCTCCTCTCTTAGAGTTTCTGCATTGCATTTGTTCACCTCTGAGTCTTCTCTGCCCTCTCACTCCTCATCTTTCCGGTCAGCGGATGACAGCATGTCCTCAGTGTCCAGGGATTTGGGACGAATGTCTGATCACCATTTATGCTTATCTGCAGGGCTTTGTTACAGTGTTGTCCGTGAGAGCGCTCTACAAGTCATCCCTTTAACTATGATGGAGAAGACACTAGGAGATTCCGGAACCATCCTGCTTCTGCTCAGGTTTATTTCGTACTACTCAGTGGATCTTGTTTGTCACAGTTACTACTACAGTATATTTGCTTAATAACGATTTTTTTCCTTCTGTATTCATTAACAGTATTTTTTTCTGTAGCGAAGAGTATACACTCTAATGTATTTATTCACTCAGCTTTTAGTGTATATCAGTATGGACTTAAGGATATTTTATTCCAAAGGGTAAAATCTAATAATATCATTTTTGTTGCTAAAGTTGTTTTGCTGTGTCCCTCTAGGTGGGCTCTTATCTTCTGACAAGACCCAAAGCTAAGATCCAGTTGCTAGATAGAACTCGGGCTCCGTCACTGGCAGACCCCCAAAGCAAGCATATCTGGCAAATGCTTTCATGTGCACTGATCCAAAGTCTGTATTTCTCAACCTGTGTGGTGCACATTACAAACAGAGTGTCTATTCCAGTACCCCTGGTTTGAATCCAATGTCGCGGGTTACATACTGTTCCTCTTTTGTATTCTTTTTTTTAAAAAATAATTTATTAATACTTATTTATTTTATGTATATGGTGCTGTATCTGCATGTACACTTGAGTGCCAGAAGAGGGCATCAGATCCCATTATAGGTGGTGTGAGCCACCCTGTGGTTGCTGGTAATTGAACTCAGGACCTCTGGAAGAGCTGTCAATGCTCTTAACCACTGAGCCATCTCTCCAGCCCCCCTCTTTTGTATTCTTAAACAGTGAGAAACCATGCTCTTGTTGCTGACAATATTTCTATCTGTTTAGTCCTCCTGTAAGCATCAAGTACTTGCAGAATTGCTGAGCCATCTTTTCGAGAAACACATGAACTAAATTGAAGTACGATAGCTCTTGCTGCCCTGGGTCTAAGAGCATCCAGTTAAGGCATTGTTTGCCAACCACTTAGGTTAATGCTTTTCTTCCTCGCCTCTTCTTTGTGGCTATCGCTCATTTGTAATACATTATACTTATTCTTAGGCAATGACTGGTTAAATATTTGTTCTGTAATGTCTTGGGTGTTGAACATTTTCGAGTAACTAAAAGCTAATTTGGACAGGACCGGGGAACTGTATCAGGGGGATGCTAGGCTTCCGTTGCACTGTGCAGTACATATGACTTGTTTAGGGTCTTGTAGAAATCCCCTAAAAGTGGTGCCAAAGTCATATAAGATTGTATGGTGCCTGAGTTAGCAGGGTTTATCAGGTGAAAATTTGTGCCATCTCAATGAGCAACTCCAAAATGTTAACATGCACTGTAAAGCAAAAGAAAGAAAAGAGAAGGCGAACGACAGAGCAGAAATTTTACTTGGTCCTGTGGTAATACCCCAGGTTAGCTCAGTCCTATTGAGTTCTAACATAAGCAGTGGGGATCATGGATGGTCATGGTATCATCCTGCCATGCCTTTTCGTCCAAGAAAGACTATGAAAGTTAGGGTCCTATATATATATAGGTCTGTGGATGAAAGCAAATTAGCACTCCAGATACAATAGCATGACTGGTTATTGGAACTCAGCACATTTTCCTTCTGCCACACTCAGATAGGGAATAAACCCTCCAGCAGTAACCGCGGTAACACCACTGAAAGATTCTGCTGCCCGCTGATGACATTCTTCAAAAGGCTAACAGGGACTCAGCTCTGATAAGAGCAATAAACCTGATGGATCTTTCTTCTGTTTAAAATTGGTTTCGGAATCTCAGGTCTGTTAAATTCTTAGGGAGTTGCTTTTTCATTTATAGTGTTTGAAATCATATTAAAAAGGCAGGTGTTTCTGCTTTAATATGGCATCCTCTGCCCCCACATTTCCAGTTCTGTAAGACTTGGCCACAATACATAGTTGACTTCAACTTTATAGCCTTGTTATTATTCTCAGCAAAACCATAAAGTTGAAAGAGAATACAAAACCACAGTGCCTCCCTGTTCTTTGAGCCAAAATTGACTTCACAGGTATCAACGTTACTCATCAACATTCCCAATTCTCTACTCCATTGTTGAAGGTTAAATTCCACTGCCTTGTGAGATTACGGATGTCCAACTGTCATTTCTACCAAGAGGCTGAAGATCCAGGGTACAATTCACCAGGATTTTGTCCCAGTCATGGTCCAGTACAAGCACATGTCAACATGGGGTGACTTGGAATCGACACAGCTTGGCATGCTGGGTCACCCTCATGGGCCCCCAGTGCTCTTCTCAGTCAGAAAAAGCAGTTACACTGCATTAGACCATTGAAGTTTGTGTAGTGCTTGTTACTGCAGCATAACTTAGTCTATCCTGACTAACACACACAAACTTGCACCTTGAATCTTCTGTCATTTAAGTGACATCTTGTTTCAAAATGGAGTAAAAGGCAGTGGCAGCTTTTATGATCACATATTAAGTGAGCAGGTAATTGAGATGTTTAATTGGAGGCATGTATAGTCTGTAAGGAAATATATATATATATATATATATATATATATATATACCGATAGGTGATGTCACTGAGTTGACGTGTCTTCGTCTTTCTTCTCTCAGGTCTCATTTAAAAAAATGTTTGCATTCCTCATGTCTTTTAAGGGATAGTGTCTTACAAAGAGAATGGAACTACACAGATACCAAATACATGTTTTGGATGTATGACCTTTACAAAAACCAAAGAGGCCTTTAAGGCAAAACTCTTGGCAAGAGGCAGTGATAATATTTTTAAGATACAGTTGGCTCTTCTTATCTGTGAGCTCCATACCCAGGAATTCAACTAAGTAAATATAAAAAAGATTTTTAAAAAATTATGTCAAGACCTTCATTGGCAAGACTCTATTGCTGATACATTACATACTTGAGTCACAGAACATTGAAGAAATGAAGCTGGTGCTTATCCGGAGGCTTCGTTGCTACTAGCTGGCTTTCATAGCTCTGGTGGGTGCTGTGCATGCTACCCGGCTAGTCACCAGCAGTCTTACCCAGCTGGGCACCATGCGACCTACAGTAGCAAGTGTGACAGAATATACCCACTGGGTCAAGAGCAACAATACTGGGAGTAAATAAGCAGTTTCTGATCGGATTTAACATTCACTCCACAAGACAAAATTCATGCCTCGTGGGGGCCCACAGAGGCTCCCTAGTAAGACCTTACTCAAGGTCAGAAAGTCAGAGCTTGTTTTACCCAGCAGGGCTGCATAATGGGATGATTTGGCCAAAGGCGTGGTTACCAGGTGTTTTGAAGGGTCTACATTTGTTGGTACTTT
This sequence comes from Peromyscus attwateri, assembly GCA_902168425.1. Lineage (NCBI taxonomy): Eukaryota > Metazoa > Chordata > Mammalia > Rodentia > Cricetidae > Peromyscus > Peromyscus attwateri. The sequence continues at coordinate 13,436 of CABHPP010142930.1, read as the reverse complement.
ATACCTCGACCTTGAAAGGGGCAGGTCTTTTGCCCCTCCCCTTGCTGATGTATAAAAAGTCCATCATGAATAAACTCGGTGACTGAGTATTGACCCAGGGCCCTCACGAAGCTATGCTGTGTCTCTGTCTTTTTCTTTGTCTAAATCTGTATTTCTTACTATTATTTCTCAATTCCTCACTCCTCCATTCAAGAACCCTTCGACAGGTCGGGGCTGTCCCCAACAATGCCTGGTACTATTAACCAGACCAAGAACCCCATGGCTGGGCAGACCAGAGATGCTAGGGGGAAACCTAATGCTATTATTCTGCTAAATGAACATTATGATGAACTTCCTCATAAGTTCTTATCTGGATACCCTTACATGATTACATCTCTCAGCCTCCACCAGAGAAACTTCTTCTTGCACTAGATGCTGATCAACACAGAAACCCACAACTAGTCAACATACAGAGAATAAGTGACTATGCAATTGTTCAGCCCTGAATGAGACATTTATCTCACGTGAGCCCCCTCCTCCCAAGGCTCAGGGATCTTCACAGAAGAGGGGGTGGAAAGATTGTAAGAGTCAGACACAGTGAATCACTATAGAGAATTTTCCAGGCACAGCAAGGCAGTTGAACTTAAGAATTCAGAGCCGCTGTGACTGCATGCACAAGACTTGTGTAAGATCAAGCCCGACAAAATCCCAACATGGATAGTGGAGGAGCACACAAGGTCCCACAAGCCGTTGGGGAATAATGGGAAACTGATGGGCACCAGGAGGAATGCAGACCCTAGGAAGCCACCAGTAGATGGCTTTTCACCCACTCACACAATGGCAGCAATAAGTGAACTCATTGGGTTAAAAAATAATAAGATCATGTGAAGTTGGGAGAGAACTAGGGTAGAAGAATAGCGGTGAAATTAGAAAAGGGGAAATTATGAGCGATTTGGTAAAAAAAAAAAAACAACCCACATAATTTGCATTATGAAATTCTCAAATGAAAATATTAATTATATCAGGAGTTGGGGATATAAGCCAGTGGTAGTATTTGCCCACTTTGCAAAAGCCCTGGGTTTGATCCCTAATCCTACAACAAAAATTCAATATTAAAACATGCACAATTGTTCTTATTACTTTCCCTAAATGATACCATGTGACCATCTACTTATTTATGTTGACTTATACATTACTAATAATCTAAAAATGGGTGTAAAGTATATGAGAGGACTTGTATACTTTACACACAAATACAATATTATCTTACATAAAGAAATTGATAGGTGATTTATCTCTTTCTCAAGCTTATCTGTCTTCTTGGTTAACACATATTTTTCCTAAATACTTTGTTTGGCTACTTCTACCAGCTCTTAAGAGCAAACTACTGTCATTTAAACACTTGTTCATGTCCTCATTGTACAACTTATTCTGGTAACTGCAGGCACCAAGGAGGAGCAGAGCATGGAGACAGGTCCCTAAATAAAGATGAGGACACCACGGATGGATCTTTACACAGGGAGTTTCTGGACCCCTAATTCAAGATTAAAGCAGTTAATACTTCTAAATGGGGGCTAATTCTTAAATAGGTATTGGCTAGGGGAGTTTCCTGTCCTGGAGAGTTTCCATTTGAAGCACGACCAATCAACTGTGAACTCTACAGACTGTTCCTCCTTCCAGGGAGAAAAGTCTCCAATCAAAATGGAGTATGGCTGTGTGCCCTTGGGTTCACCCAGGACCATGAGTGTTCAGTGGTGACTCTGCCATTAGCCTCTGGGGCAACTTCAAGTGAGTCATGGACTATGAATAATTTCCAACTGCTTGTGTGTCCAATGTCCTTTCAGGCTGTCTACCGAAAATGTTTACAAAATTTGATTGCACTTTCTTGGTCTGTTTTTAAAATTATAATGAAGACTGACTTCAAAATCCCCTTAGTCTTTCGAAATTGAAGCTGTAGGTCAGTGGTAGAGCATCTGTGTGTCATACCCAAGACCCTGGGATATCCCTAACACTGAAAAAGAAAAGACAGAAACTCCAAAGCCAACTACCTCTAGTCTTTAGGAAATTTTCTACTGTCAAGAATAGTACTCCAAAGAAAGAGCGCTCAGTGTCACAGGGCTTTTTCTTCAGTGAGGGAAGCTTCTATAACACATGACAGGTTTGGCATTTGTTAAATAAATAAGGCTGATTTCTCATACTTTGGATCTTTGGGATAAGGCATACACACAGGATTTCATGGGGGCAGAGAGGGAAGATGCCTCCTTGAGCCACCGAAGGCAGGGAAGGAATGGGGGAAAGAAGGCCAGACTTCAGCCAGCCTTGAGACAGGGGCAGCTGGGGCAAGGTTCACTTGGACTGAAGGGAGAAGGAAAGGTTTGTGGGATTGAAACTCATTTCACAAACAAGGAGCACATCCAGGAGTAAAGAGAAGGGAACCTTTAAAACACAGGTTCAGCCAGACAGTGGTGGTGCACACCTTTAATCCCAGCCCTCGGGAGGCAGAGTTAGGTGGATCTCTGTGAGTTCGAGACCAGCCTGGTCTACAGAGGGAGTTCCAGGACAGCCAGGGCTACACAGACAAACCCGATCTCAAAAAACAAAACAAAAACATACAAACATGAAAAAAGTAGGTTCATGTTCAAAAGAAGCCGCCCAGGAAAGTTCCTGTTGTCTTTGTACGTCACACACCTAGCCCTGATGCTCGGTTCACATTTGCCAAACTGCAGACAGAGGCCCTGAGGACCGGGACAGTAACTGGAGAGCTCATCCCACCAGCAGTGAGACCGACCGACCTCCAACTTCTAAAAGTAGCACAAAGTAGCTTCAGCTTTACTGAGGATCCCTCTGGTGGCAATAGTTTACACAAGGAGACCAAGCATTATTTTATTGCCCGTAGTCCTCACAGTAGCAAAGGAACAACTTACAACGACTAAGGAAACCAGTTAACTTTCCAAAGCCCCGAGATATCAGCTTTCCCACATTCCATTCCTCTTTTTCCTTCCTCTTTTTTTTTCAACTGCTGGATTTCCCTTTTAAAAGTGCACCAGGGCATAACCCTGTGCTCTTTGCTCTTGCCATGTGTCCGAGAGACTGCTGCAGCCGAGAAGTTCCCCCTCAACAACATTTCTGAGATTCAGCTTTGGCATGAGTGGACAGGCATCAGTGAGTTGGCTGTGTTAGCTACGTGTTAGCTACCTAACGCTGACCTGCGCAAAAGGGTACAAGGAAAGCCAGATTAGTCAAGAGGGTTTTTCTGCAGAACTTCTTCATAAGAGACTGGCCAATACGAACTCAGAATCAGTACTGTCTGTACGCATGGATGGCTTCCAGGACTAGAAATTGAATATGTTTTCTCTTTCTCTTTCCGGTGATTCATGGTCCAGCCTTAATAGCTTTTCCCTGAGGATAATGCATTTTGAACAGAAACACCACTAAAGGAAGACTAATTATCTGCCACCATAAAATGTATAATTCATTTAAATCAAATCTTATAAAACAATAACTCGGATTTAGTGCAACGTGAATGCAAATTCTTGGCTACAGTCCGTAGTCTTAGCTTCCTCCAATACTTCCTTACTTCTCTCTTCCAGAATACAGGACTTTATTTCTTCATAAATCAAGGAGGAAAGTTCCCAATGATTAATTGCACTGTTAAAGAGCATTCTAAATTAAAAAGATAAAGTAAAAAAAAAATCAACTGTAGTTGTAGAAAAACATTGTTTTGGAAGGCAAATCTTACTGAAAGATGCCTTGTCATAAATAGAAATAAAAAAGGTGACCTGAGAAGTTGAGAAATTTACCTTCTTTTTTAACCTGAGGGTAACAATTACTATGACAATATTACTAGATGCCCAGAAGCCTCTGCAGACTGTGTGAAGCTGGTAGAATTGTCTAGATAGTGCTAACCACCGGGGAATTCAGTTACAGAAATCTTGTCTCCATATGCAAATATGTCCCTAGAGGGGGATTTTTAGAATAACGCAACACACCCCAGTTTACAATCTCTGTATTTGCATGCAACCACATGCCAAAACCCTAGGAAGTTAAGACAGCATTCTTGCTGTTTGTCTTTGGGTAACATAATGGGAAAGCACGGGTGCTTCGTCTCTGGTTTTCTACAAAACACACAAAGAAATAGGTTTGGTTTCAGCAAGCAACAACAGTAACACACCCTTCACAATGAAGGACATTTTAAAATTCCAAAAGAATGAAACAAAATTAAAATGTGTAAGTCATCTATACATTCCTCCTACCAGACAGTGGTAACAACACAAGTGTATCGATTTTATAAGAAATAATACTTATCTACACTCATGCATATGTGTTCTTTTTTATTCCATACTTGATTTCTATTCTAGAATGAGAGGAAAGGTGGAGAACACCGTCGTGACATCTCAAATGTCCCCCCATCTATGTCTTTTCCTAGACCCAGATGAGGAAATGAAGCTTACAGCTCTCGGGTGTCAGCGTGAGAACAGGTCACTCAACACCAGCACTTCACCCCACAATTTCGAGTCCCTGCCCTGCAGCTTCAGCCAGGCCAGGTGGCACACGCCTTTAATCTTAGCTCTTGGAAGGCAGAAGCAGGTAGATCCGTTTGAGTTTGAGGCTAGCCTGGTCCTCTTAGCAAGTCCCAGTGTAGCTAGAACCTACATAACGAGACCTTGTCTCAAAAACAACAAAATCCGTGTAGCATCATGCATTGATAATGACCAACACTGCATCCCCACATCTCCCTCCCACTCCAGTCTTTTTATGGTATTTATGTAAGTCTGCTCCACACAAAATTGGAAAATCTTCACAGTTACTGTAATCCCTTTCTAGTGTGGTCTTTGTTGAACATTCCACCTAGTAAGATGCTGGATGTTTTTTTTTTTAAAAAAAAAAATCTCAGTTGACTACTTGTTATTTGATTCAGAACATGAATGCCTGCTCTGTTCCAGCTACAGTTTTAGATGTCAAGGGAGTCAGTGTGAAATAGACAGATTAAAAACATGAACAAACAAACATAAAACCAGATCGATCGACTTCACGATTAGGATTGGTAACGTTACGACAAAGTAACTGAGCGAAACAACCTAAGGAGAGAAAACATTTCGGCTCACAGGCTCAGGGGTTTCAGTCCATCATGGCAGGGCAGTGATTCTCACCCTATGGGTCGCGACCCCTTTGGGGGGTGAATGAACCTTTCACGGGTGTTGCCTAAACCCACTGCAAAACACAGATATTTACATGATGATTGACAACAGTAGCAAAATTATAGTCATGAGGTAGCAACGAAAACAATTTTACGGTTGGGGGTCAGCACAACATGAGGAGCTGTGTTACAGGGTCACAGTATTAGGAGGGTTGAGAACCACTGTGGTAGGGTGTGGAGGAGCCTCACAGCTCAGTTCAGGACTGCGAAGAAGTAGAGTGAGAGGGAATGTCTGCACTAGAGCTGCCCACCTTTTTAATTCCGTCCTGGTCCAGGTTATCGGATGGTACCACCTGCTCTCAGTGCAATCTCCCTCTCATGGTTAACCCTCTCCAGAAACACACTCCCAGAGGATGCTCTACCAGTCTCCTAGGCACCTTCCCAATCAATCAAGTTGACAGTCAAGAGTCACCACCAGGAGGAAGGGTATTTCTAGATGGACAATAGACAAACGTGAAAGGTGAAAAGGGGAAGTGGCATAGGGGATCGTCAAACGGGAGAGAAAAGGGTCATCAGGAGGGGTGTCAATTTACGGGGTTTCTCTGTGTAGCCCTGGCCGTCCTGGAACTCACTCTGTAGACCAGGCTGGCCTCGACCTCAGAGATCCGCCCACCTCTGCCTCAGTGCTGGGATTAAAGGCGAGAGCCACCACTGCCCGGCTGGGGTGTCGATTTTTATAGGAGCATTCAAGGTATGCTGAAACAGAGCAGGTGAAGAGGGACGTCTCCAGGCTGTCTGCAGGATGACTGTCCTGTAAGCCCAAGAAACAAGGACTCATCACAGAAGAGAGGGGAGGGAGAACAGCTTTGTGGGCATTCCATGCTGACTCGGCGTGAGATGGGAAGCTGCCGCAGGGTCACAAATGAAGTAGCAATATTGACATGTGTGAAAGGTCCACTGACCGCTCTTTTGGAAAGGGGTTTGAGAGGGGTGAGAGAATCTCACTTAGAAGACAGCTACATAATCCAGGTAAAACTCGGATGTTGGTTCGGTTGAAGATGGCTGTGGTGGCTGGGGTAAGTGGTTATATATGATTACATAGACCCAAAAGGCAAAGTCCAAAATATCAGTTGCTTAGAGACAGGATGTGGTTTGTGATGGGTGGGGGGAGAGGGCAGGAGGGGGAGCTGAGAAGTTACAAAATATTAATCTTTTGGCCTAAATAAATGAAAGATAAGGTATTGCTATCAAAAAAAATGGGAAAGCTGAGCTGGGCGGTGGTGGCGCACGCCTTTAATCCCAGCACTCAGGAGGCAGAGCCAGGCGGATCTCTGTGAGTTTGAGGCCAGCCTGGGCTACCAAGTGAGTTCCAGGAAAGGCGCAAAGCTACACAGAGAAACCCTGTCTCGAAAAACCAAAAAAAAAAAAAAAAAAAAAAAAAGGAAAAACTTTGGGGAGTAGAGGAGAGACATTTGGGAGATGTTAAGTTGAAGACATCTGTCAAGTAGGTAAACAGAAGGGTGATGCTGATGCTTATTAGAGACCCAGGCTAGAAAGCTGGGAATTGGTGACATCTGAATAGAATTTCCTAGGTAGTGGGTATAGCGGGTCATGGATTAAGCCCAGAGGCACCAGAAGAGATAAAGAGCCATCTGTCACAAAAGGAAGACACGAGGACAGCATGCAGTTCTAGAAATACGGAGTGCTGCCTAGAGAAAAGGCAATCCATTGTGCCAAATAAGAGGGACCCTGGGAAGCGACCAGTGCATTTAGCCATGCTAGGGAGGAATATCAACAGGACCAGGGATGGGTGAAAGCCCCAATGGAGAAGGTTCAAGAAGGGATAAAGCAATGGACTAGAAATAGCCCTTTTGAGGGAGAAGCGATATGTGGGCTGGTAGCTTAGAGTCAAAGGAAGATCTAATGAAAGCCTTGTATGATGGGAGAGATGGTCCAGTAGCCAAAGTCAAGCTGCATTCTGTCTTCAGGAGAGGAAGCCCATGGCTGCTCCTGAAGTAGAGGAACCACAAAGTGCCTCCTTCTGAAAAGGACAATGAGGAAAGAAGAGACAGAAAACCGTTATAATGTGGGTACCCAACAGACACTACCATAGCCCGTGGTGAATGTGGACAGAGATAATTTACATCCCAAGTGTGGACCCTTGTTATGCTGTGGTGAAAACGGTTCTTTACCGCTGTGATCTCCCCCAGCACCAACCTCAGTCTAATAATGAGGAAGGCATCGGATAAATGCCAACTGAGGAGCAATAAACCCCCTTCAAAACTGTCAAGGTCGTCAAAAAACAACCCTGAGATGTCACAGTCCAGAGGAGACGGAGCACATGGAACTAAACACAAAAACTGGATGGGATGCTGGAAGAGAGAAGGGAAGCTAGGTAAAAAGTGAAGGAGGTGTGAATAAAATATGAACTTCAGGTGAATTATCATGTCAGTCTTGTGACCCATGTACCACGCTGATGTGAAATGTTAGTAATAGGAGATACTGGGTCCAGACTTTATGGGTAAGACTTATATGCAGAGTGTACCTGAGAACTCTTTATCATCTCCTGCACACACATAAAGCTGTTTTAAAAGGTAAAACCATTCCATTTTTTTTAAAATAAAAGCAAAAGATGCGTTCAGGAGTCTGATTATCTCATTGGAGTCTTAGTCTGCCATTCATTAAACTGACTTGAGGCAAGTCACTTAAACTCTCTAGCAATCCATTTTCCTGTCAATAAAAAGGAAATGGGAACAGGGTCTACACTTTTATAGTAGGCACAGGAGACAGTCTTTGTTTGTAAAGTACTTAAGGTGGGGCCAGGCAACAGGAGATACTTCAAAATGGCAGCTGTATCATTGTTCTTATTGCATACATTTGTTAGATATTTAAATGCAAGATGGCTGTGCTATTAGATTTATTTGTTTTAAAATGACTATTCATTGGCATAATTTATTTACTTTTAAAAGATTTTCACTTTTATGATTTTTTAATTTTGTGTGCATGTTGAGGGGGGTATGTACATGTGAGTGTGGGTGTTCAGGGAGAGCAGAGGCAAGGGACTTCGGATCCTTACAGGTGGTTGTGAGCTGCCGGGCCTGAGTGCTAGGAACAGAACCCAGGTCCTCTGGAAGAAGAGTACACACTCTTAACCACTGAGACATCTCTCCAGTCCCTTATTTCCTTTTGTAAGAGAAAGTTGAATAGCATCTATCACATAGAATTTATAAAATAATGTGAGTTTTCTCAGTATATCTTACAACGCTGAGAGATGTGCTAGTGTGAATTGTCCCAAACCATTTACTTTAAATAGCAATCTATGGTAATGTGATAAATGAATGTTCTTCAGAGGTTCTGTAAGTCGGTTAGGATGTCATTATATCTGCAAAGCAAACACTCACAACCAGATAGTACCTTGAAATTATACTAATGTTACTAACAATGCTTAGCAAAAGTGGTTTGAAGAATTTGGTCTGTGTAGTGGTTCTGAAAGCAGCTGGTACTTCCAGATGGTATTAAGCTTTCTACCCACACTTAAGGCATCAGCCGCTCCAGGAGAGAGACCCAAGCATTTATATGTTCAAAGTCTTACATGGGTGATTCTAGCGTGTGAGCAACCAGGCTAGCGGATCCCACATGCACTTACTTACCCATCATAGACAGGGCTATGTGATCTGCCTGTGTCTGAACTGTCTTTGGTAATGGAGCCCAATAGTCACCATCCTCAGGGATTATGATTGGCCTAGGACAGTTTCTCCTATCACTACTATGATTCTTTTCAATTTGCAATGGGGGGCCCTCTATATCTTCAGATTCTTACTTGCCTTGTGCTTAAGAGGACAGCCCACCCATGTGCGTGCACGTGTGTGTGTGTGTGTGTGTGTGTGTGTGTGTGTGTGTGTGTGTGTGTTATGTCTGTCTGTCTGTCTGTGTCTGTCTGTGTGTGCATGCACATGAACTAGGGGATCAAACTCAGGGTCTCCCATATGCCAAGCATTTACTCAGCTACTCCTTCAGAGCTTAGCACGGCTTCATGGTTCTGTCCCCCACCGCTCTCCTGGTCTCAGAGATCTAGTTTTCCCTCCCAGGACTCCCCTCACCCCTTTTCTGTCCTCGCTGTACCAGCAGGGGAAACAAGGCATGTTAGTGGCCAGAACACCACTCTCTGCAGGGGCAGTTACACCTACATCAAGGAGCGCACATTTTTAGATCCTTCCCCATGAGCATCAATATGCAAAGCCATACCATCCATACTCCATATAGAGACAGGGTTTTGGTCCATGGCACGCATCAGTCCAAGCCCAATAAACCAACCAGTATCTCCAGTAAGCATTCCAAAAGTACCCGTGGTAGTGAGTCCAGGGAGCCTCTGGTTATCGGCCCTATACTGCCAAAACTTGATTAGTAGCCCATACCTGCCTAAAATATGCTCCATCAACTGGAGAAAGACAAGTGATGTACCTCTAACCAATCACATGAGATGCCTCAAATCTAGTTACTTTGTCTGATACCTTCCCCAGGGCATCAGATTTTTAAAAGGCCTTCCTTTTTATCTCCAATTTAAAATCTCCCCACCTTAAGTCTTGGCCAAATGTACCTAGCTTCAGAGTGCTCCTTCATCTGTCTAGACATCCCTGGCTCGTTCTTGGATCAGTCATCTTCACTTATTACCACAAGGGCAAAATAGAGCTGTGTATATAAACAGCACACTGAATTGTTGGTTTGTTTTTTTCAAGTCAGAAGTGCTATGCTTTTAGAGGCCTGTGAGATGCATGAGGAAAGAGTATGGCAGTAGGGGGAGGTGTGCAGTGTGGCTTGTGGCTAAGAGCATGAGCTGCCCTAGTTCAAATCCTGACTCTACCACTTCCGACTGTATGAACATGGGCGAGTTACCTCACAACTTGTAACGCATTGTCCTTATCTGTAGAAACACTGGCAATGACTATAGCACCTGACCCACAAAGGAGTGGAGGGGGTTGTGAGGCATGACTATTTGGAGTAAATACAGAGAAAGATGGGGAGAAGGAGAGAGAAAAGAAGCCAGTTAATGGAGCTGGACTTCCTGGAAAGCAGCGGGGAGCAGGGCCTGAGTGCCGACTGCTCCCTTTAAACAGAACACAGCCTCCACCAACTGGCTTCATTCATCTGTGATAGGGTCTGGCTCCATGTGCACCTGTGCACTGGACCAAAAATATCTTGTTTCCAAAAATGGAGTCATCCTAGGAAATCCACAGACACAAATACCACCTATGTGACGATCTAGCTCACATAGGGAAATAATCTGGTAGGGGATGGAGCTCATCTCTCACATGCAGGCCGGAAATGGCTTTGTTTTCCAGAAGTCAGAGCCAAGTACCCTCTTCCGAGATGTTTGCTGAAGGGTCATCTATTAAAATTACAGTTTAAAATCACTGAATAAATTGTTTAGATACTGGGCCTAGAACCAAGACCTTCCTCATGCTAAGAAAGCACTCTACTTCTGATCAACTTTCCTCAGCCCACCCCCAAAACAGGTTTACACAACTGCTAGAGTTTCCGAAAGTGTGAGCATATTGTTTACCAACCACAAAGAAGTGTTTTGTTCAGAGGGCTGCTATTCTTGGGAAGAAAAATTGCTATTTTAGATAGAGCTGTTTAAAAACACTCACGTTTATTTCCAATTAACATTAACTGTGGCGGCCTGAGGCATTAAATCTAACCCCAAAGAGAACGCTTGCCCTTAAGTAAGCAGAGGCCTTTGTCATGATATCGCCACTTCCAACGCACAGTTGCTCAGCTTACCAAATCTGCATAAAACGAATTTCGGAAGATAACTTTCTAGACTAATATAAAGAGGCTTTCTTTACAATTTCACTACACTAGATTTGGCAAATAAGCAAGATATATTTAATTAAGAAAACTAGGAGTCACATTCACTGCAAACAATAGTGTTTCCCTTGTAGATTATTGAAGATTCATTGAAAACACCAAAGTGGCTACGCAAGTCTGAGTGCCGTCACACACACACACACACACACACACACACACACACACACACACACAAGGAAACACCAAAGGGGGCTGGGAGAGATGGCTCAGCGGTTAAGAGCACTGGCTGCTCTTCCAGAGGACCCAGGTTCAATTCCCAGCAGCTCTCACCTGTCTGTAACTCCAGTTCCAGGGCTTCTGACACCCTCACACACACATACATGCAGTCAAAACACCAATGAACATAAAATAAAGATAAATTTAAGAAAAAGGAAAACACCAAAGAATAGATATCTTAAAGTTCAAAAAAAAAAAGTAAAAATAGTTTGCTTTTTGTCTGTTTTTGAGACAGAGTCTCATGTTGCCTAAGCCAGACATGAACTCTCTACATAGGAGAGGATGGCCTTAAACATCTGACTCTCCTACACTTCACCTCTCCATGACTGGCATCACCAGTCTAGGGAATCAAACCTACAGCTTCATAGATGCGTAGATAATCCCTCTAGCAACTGAGTCACATCTCTAACTCTCTAAAAAGGTTTGACTATTAAAAGAATTGGGAGCCGAGTGGTGGTGGCGGCGCACGCCTTTAATCCCAGCACTCGGAAGGCAGAGCCAGGCTGATCTCTGTGAGTTCGAGGCCAGCCTGGGCTACCAAGTGAGCTCCAGGAAAGGCGCAAAGCTACACAGAGAAACCCTGTCTCGAAAAACCAAAAAAAAAAAAGAATTGGGGAGATTTTGTCGAGCCCGTAGACATCACTCGCATATGATTACATTTGCATATTTACGCGCCCATGGCAAACCGAGTGTAACAGGATGCCTTCTCCATATCTGGCTTTCCCAGTCCCCCAACTTGATCCAGCAGTGCCCAAAGTGTCAGAGAGGGAAAGGGAGCGAGTGGCGGGGTCTCTGGGTTAGTGGGGAGGACGGGCAGCTCTGGGTCGCACTCACCGAGGCCCCGCCAGCCCAGCGGACCGTCACAGCTGTCCAGGATCGCGCACAGCTCGCCCAGCAGCGAGGGCGGCAGGTCGAACAGCAGCGTGTGCGCCGACAGCGAGCCACGGGTCCCGCACAGGCCGGCCATCGCCGAGCCCCGGACCCCTCGCGGCGAGCCAGGGATGTCGCCGCCGCGGCTGCCACCTCCTTACACAACCGCGGAAATCCAGCTCCACGACGGCCGCCCTGCCGGGAGCTTGCAACACGCCGCGCCCCGGCCCTCGCAGGGCGGGTCCCACGTGACGCGGGGAGCCGCTCCCCGGGGATGCCCTTTGCAAGACCCGGGGCCGCCCCTGTCCCCCGTGCCACCCCGGCCTGCGCCCCGCCCCCTTGTCCGTCCTCGGTTTGGGACTTGACCCGACCGAGGAGACCAGCCAAGAAAGTGAGGGCGGGAGAGGGAGGCAGGAATCCGGGAAAGCCACCACCCCTCTGCTGCCCTGGGATGGGCGGTCCTCCTGGCCAGGGTGGATGTCGGGGGCCCGGAGGGTCTTCGTTACTTCTTTTAAAGTTTCCCTTTGTCCCGTCCGGGAAGAAATACGTATTCACTGAGAAGCACGTTTTCTTCTCCCGTTTTAACCAAATAAATTTAAACGGAAGGAAACGTGTACACACTGGAGGGGGTACGGGGTGGGGATGGGGGGGGGCGGATGGGATGTAGAAGGAAACCACAACAAAAAGGCCAAACCCGGGCAAAACTGCTCATCCTCGCGGCAGAAGGCAGCCCCTGCCACGGGGCCGCCTGGTTTTTACTGCATTCTCCTTTTCCTTCCTCAAAAGTGCTTCACCGAGCTTGCAACATGGAGTTTAAGGAACCGTGGCTGCGGTTTTGAAAGAGTCTACCGTTTAGACTGGGATGGCCCACCGCAGGCACCATACACGGATGCTACTGACAGAAGAGGTCTTCAAAAGCGGGGTGGGAAAATGTCAACTCCGAAGCGGGACAGTGATGGAAAACAAGCTGCTCACGGTCCAAACCGCTCAGCTTTTACTCTTCGGGAACAGCTCCCCCTGGAGTGCAGCCGAGGTGGTGCAGGGGCGTGCAACACCCCCTGCGTGAATTCCCGAAGGTAAGTAAGTAAGTAGTCTTCTGTAAAAACACACGTGAAAACTGGCGAAGCTAAAACGGCGGGAGCGAAATTTCTGAAGTCTCTTCATTCTAACGACTACGGTTTTGGTTTTTGTTTTATACCAGACTACGCACTTAAAAGGGTCTCTGTGCCACTAAGTCGAGCGACAGAGGGAAGAGATTAGGGAGTACTGTACTGGGTTCCTTTTGCTTTCTAGGGCAGAGAAAGCGAGCTAAGACAAACCCCTCCACAGGAAATCACCATATGTACTTGTGTTAGACATCTGACAA
>CABHPP010142929.1:0-18942 GCA_902168425.1 Peromyscus attwateri | reverse complement strand
TGCTATACTCATAGATCACTGCATTGCTCAACACTCATCAGAGAAGCCTCTTCTTGAATTAGATGGGACCTGATATAGAAACTCACAATTGGACAATGTGCAGAATGTGAGTGACTTTGGAGCACCCAGCCCTAAATGAGATGTTTTTATCACATCCCTTACCTCAAGGATAGGGGATCTATGAGGAAGAGGAGGAAGAAAAATTGTGAAAACCAGAGGTGGTGAATGATGCCAAGGAAACATTTTTCAAACACTATGGGGCTGGTCACATATGACCTCAGAGAGATTGTGTCAGCATGTACAAGACCTGTACAGCTGCAAATCAGGCAAAATACCAACATGGAGAAGGGTAAGTGGGCATAAACACCCTAACCAAGAAGCTATTTGTAATGGATAGTTGCTGGGAAATGGGAAGTCAGTTTTCCTCAATGGAGCATCACTGAGTCTGCTCAGGAGTAGTTGAACAACACAACACGAACTCTGTGATGTTTGTTGTTGTTGTTGTTCTTTGGTTTTGACTTTTCCTAAGAGAAAGAACAAGAAGTTTAGTGGATGGGGAGGGGCATCTAGGAGGAGTTGGGTGAGAAAAAAGAATATGACCAAAATATATTGTATGAGCCGGGCATGGTAGCACATGTCTTTAATCCAAACACTCTGGAGGCAAAGGCGGGTGGATCTCTGAGTTCAAGGCCAGCCTGGTCCACATAGAGAGTTCCAGGACAGCCAGGGCTATGTAGAGAGAGTCTGCATCAAATAAAACACACATATACAAATAAGATTAATATATGTAGTATGAAATTATTTTTAAAAATAAATACAAACTTTTTTAAAGCACTAACAAGTATTGCAATGCTTCTACGGTGAATCTGGTAACTGTGAGGGCAAGAAGTAGCTAGTGACTGGGTAGCATATACAGTGTGGATACAGTGGGTAAAAAAGATGACTCGTGTCCCCAGCAGGACAGAGCAGGGCCAGGGAAGATTTCATCATGCTAAAAGGGTATGCAATTTAAAACTTATGAATTATTTATTTCTGGAATTTTCCACATAATATTATCAGACTGATGCCCACAGAATGGTGGAGAAGGACTCTTGTGTCAGGAGTTAACATTTCAGCATCCGAATTGAGGAAAACACTTCAATCCATTACTATGGACAACGGCCCCTCTTGTGGTAGACTTATCCGAATAATTGCATTGCTATTTTGCAAACCACTTTTATCTCTTTCCCCATAAAGTAAAATCCTTCATTTGTGTTTTCAAAGAAGTCATAGAAATCTAGGCACAGCGTGTTCACCTCGATTGAGTGATCCTTTTAAAAACTCACACAGTAGATGGAGTCAGGCGGTAATAACTTTGGTATTTGTGGTCCAGATCTGACATAACAAAAGCCAAGTTTAACCTGAACAACACAAAGCAGAAAACTATTAAGTACCCAGGAAAACTGGCTTAACTTTCTGCTAAATATAGGCACAGAGATTATTATAGCTACAGCCTTGTCAGGGACAAATGGCCATGGCTTTTATGATAAAATGCATCCCAGCAAACTCCGTGAGGTAATTGCTAGCCTGTGCTCCTGAATTCAGCTTCCAGAAAGCACTTGGCACCATTAGTGGACAGAGGTTGAAAGAAATAAAGAGGGTTCTTGTATATCTAGCTTTTTTCCAGCTAGATAGCAAAGGCCAAGAGGTGGGCACAGGGCCCAGTTTTCTGTGGAAATGCCCACCTGGGCCTTGGCTTCCTGCACCATGGGGCAGATCTTCCTCTTGCTTCCCACCATGAGTTCAGGACTTCCTGGGTGCCAGAAGGACTCCCTCACAGACATACCCACAGGCCAAGATGAAAGAGGCAATTCGTCCATTGAGGGTTCTTCTTCCCAAGCAACTGTAGTTTGTATCAAGTTGGCCAAAACTAGCCAGGACATGCCTTCTAACAAGAATTGGGTTTTTGACCTCCAGCCTCAGAAAGCCAAGGAAAGGAGGAAATAATAGATTTTAAAAAACAAACAAACAAACCCAAAAATCTCCCTATGAAAAGCCGAGAAAAGGAAAAGAAAAGCCCACACAGGCCTGGGCTCCGCTTGGATGGCTGGCTGCAAAATGTGTTAATAAGAAAACAAAGCATTTCAGATAACAGCAATGGCACTCAGCTGGCCCAGGAAACCTAAAGGCCCTGGTCCTGCCTTGGTACCCAGGACACCTGTGGCTAATGAGACCCAGAGCCAAACTGCAGTTCCACACACACACCATGGACCATCACCTCAAACTGCAAGTCTACACACACCAATGGACCATCACCTCAAATTACAGGTCCACACACACCATGGACCATCACCCCAAACTGCAGGTCCACATATACCATGGCTAATCACCCCAAACTGCAGGTCCACACACATCATGGACCATCACCCCACAGACTGGTTTGCCTCTGTAGAACCTGAGCTGATAGGCTTGTCTGGCTGACATTTGGAACTACAGCATCACAGAGTTGATAAGGGACTTAGGGACAGACAGGACTGAAAAGCAGGTTCAGTCTAGTTGAAGACCTACCAAAAAGCAGGTGATAGGAAGGGCTTCCCTCAGTACTTCCTGAATAGACTCAGCTATGCTGATGCTCAAGGCTGAAGTCTCCAGAATGAAGTGAGCATGCACAGTTCCTGTCTGAGATAACAACTGTCCAGTCACCCTCGATTATTCCTCACTGAAATTAGACATGCCTCCTCGAAGAACAGGACCAGCCAAGTGGCCATTGTCAGGAGTCAGCCTGAAGTCACCCGTACTCCAGGAGCATCCCACTACAGAGAGCAGAAGGGTTGGAGCAGCCAGCTGAAGTGCAGCTCCCTGAAGACACACATGGCCTCAGGGTAACAATTGCAGACCCATCTGGAAACAAAACACAAGAGCAGAAGTCAAAAGGTCTCAAGAAACCAACCATAAGAGGGAAGGGAAATGAGCTAAAATGGAAAAAAAAAAAAGTCACTCTGTGCAAGGTAAGTATGCATAATCCCAGCACTTTTACAGGAAGATGGAGACAGAGACAGGAGAATCTGGGAAGCTCAAGGGCCAGTTAGCCTGGCACACACTCTAGAAACACAACAAGGAGACCCTGTTCCAAATGAGATGGAAGGCATGGACAGATACCCGAGGCTGTCCTCTGGCCTCAGGTGTGTGCAATGACACACAAATCTGCACTCACACACATGCATGTACACACACATACGTCATATACACAAACATATATACACACACATTATATAAACACATGTGCACATGTCATATAAACACATATGCAGATATATCACGTATACATCTATGCACGTACATCTTATGCATATGCTTGCACACATATCATATCCAAAAAAAGAGCAAGGGAGCACCACTCTTCAAAGAGGAAGAAAGCATTTACACCATGGAGAACAGTCGTCCTGACAAGCTATATAAGAGACATGGGTGTATGCATTTGTGTCTTTCCGTGGTATCAGAATTTGCTGACTAACGAGCTGCATCCATTTAATTGGCTGCAGTTTGCTAAATAATCCTAATTTCACAGATCACAGGGTCACTGGAAATCAGTTTCTTTGGTTCCAGTCTTAGTGACTAATATTAACTCCCAGATCTCCCAGTACAAGTCACACAGCAACAAGAACGAGTTTAAAAGTCTGCAGTTTGGAGAGGCCATCCTGAGGTGAGTGGCAGAGCTGGCACAGATGGAAACCAAGTCTGCGGAGATGAGGGAGAAGGTTTCACAAGCTGCAGGTGCCAAGCTGCTTAGACTGAGATGTCAGAGGCAGGACCAGGTGACAGGCCAGGCAAGGACAACTTTAAAATGGGCTGAGCCCTTGCACAGAGGCAGACGTCCTTCTCTGCAGCAGTCTTCCTAGATGAGGCTCTTGACTAAGTAACCGGTCAGTGCCCATCACATCTCAGTGTTGGAGATCTCCTTGTTTCATGGTTCCAGGTAAGTGGGTTCTATCAGGTGTGGTTGGTAAGCTCCTGCATCTGCCGTTTCTGGTCTGGCTCATATATTCATAGATACCATTATTTTTTTGGCAGAAATAAATGATCCGTTTGTGCCTCCTGGTGTGCTGGCAGATGGCGGTTGTTTACTTGTATAAACAAGTAGCAGAGTCAGTCTTTTTTGGCACTTAGACTCAAAATGTAGTAACTCAGGTCAAGGCTGTTGCTCTGTAAGATAGAGTCATTCAAAGGCAGGCCCAGCCTGAGATCTGCTCACTCACACAGCCCAGTAACCCAGACAGGGCTGGGCTGTTCTCAGTCCTTTGCAAGGCCACATGGAAAGAGCTGAGAGAGAGAGACACTACCTGTGTGTTTTTTATAAGCTTCCTCACTTCCTAGAGGTGGGCAGAAGGCCCAGCCTGGGGAATGTATTTGCCCATTACCACGGACAAGTGTCAGTGAAGGTGCAGGTGGCTGGGACAGAAAACAAGTAGGTGAAGCATGACCAGTGGCCACGTTCCTGAGGTGGTGCTCGGAGCACCACACGTTCTTCTTCTGTCTTCCATAATTGCTGTCCACTACACCTTCCGAGGCAGGGTCCCTTGCCGAACCAAAACCTCGCTGACTCAGCTAGTCTAAGCAGTCAACTTGCCCCAGGAATCCCCTGTCTCTGAGTCCCAGGATTATATGTGGCTGCCATGCCTACCCTGCTTTTATGTGGGTTTTGAGGATCTGAACTCGTCTTCACACTTGGAGAACAATCACATTATCTATTGAGTCACCTCCCCAATCCCAAGGTCATGTTTTTCAAGTGACAAGGCAGTGCATCCAGGTTGCCGGACGAGGATGACAGAAACAATGGCACAGGGGACAGCAAGAATGGCATTGCAGCCCCAGGCTCCACGCTGCAGCTAAGGTTCAAGAAACCACAGCACAACCTGGGTTCTGATGTAGTCATAAAGAGAAGTGTCCACACTCACCTGAAATAAATGCTCTTCCCTCTGCTAATTCTGTGTCTGTGGGATGCTGGGTCATCTTCAAAGCCCTCAGCAAAGCAGTGGACTGAGCACAGAACCAGACTCAGCCAGTGGCCTTCTAGTTCACCGGGCACAAGAGGTTTCCAGAGCATGAAAAATGGCAAGAGTGCTGTTAACAGCTCTGGCTTTTGTCGTTTGTTGTTTATTTAGAACTGTGTGTCTATTTTTCAATAAGATACATTGTTTATGGGGGCTGGAGTGATGACTCAGCAGTTAAGAGCACTGGCTGCTCTTCCAGAGAACATGGGTTCCATTCCTAGCACCCACATGGCAGCTCCCAGCTGCCTGTAACTCCAGTTCTAGGGAATCCTGTGCCTTCTTCTGACATCTGTGGGCTACTGTATGCACATGGTGCACATACATATA
This sequence comes from Peromyscus attwateri, assembly GCA_902168425.1. Lineage (NCBI taxonomy): Eukaryota > Metazoa > Chordata > Mammalia > Rodentia > Cricetidae > Peromyscus > Peromyscus attwateri. Next base: position 13,585 of record CABHPP010142929.1, on the reverse strand, counting down.
CTCAGGTGCACAAATATACATGTAAAATAAATTTTTTAAAAAATATGTTATTTATTTACTTTTGGAGTGGGATCTCACTGTGTAGAGAAAGCTGACCCCCAACTCTCTATCTTCCTGCATCAGCCTCCCAAGCTCTGGGATCACAGGTCTGTGTCACAAGATGCCAGCTAAGACATGTAATTCAAACTAATGTGCAGGCCTGTCCAACATCATTATGTAATGATGTTGCCACCTCCAAAGTTCACACTGGAAAAGTGTGATAAGTAAAATTCACAAGAATATCTCAATATTTTAAATAAGGTTACAGTTTTGTGTTGGGCCACATTCATAGCTACCCTCAGCCTTATGGAGCCACATGGAGCCCACAAACCACAGTATGAACATGTCTGAAAGGTGTTACTGTTCCAAAATTGGTTAACTAATTAATATTCTTAAGTTTCTTAGGGTCTGATACAGTGAATGTTCTGGTGTCATTTCTGTTGCTGTGATAAAATACCCCCATAAAAAGCAACTTAAGGGAGAAATGATGGGGGAATGTCTTTCTGTATGCTGTGTATTTGTGTTGCTCTGGTTGGTTGATTAATAAAGCCATTTGGCCTATGGCAAAGTAGCTTACAGGCAAGCAGGAAATTCAAAGAGAGAGGCAGGAAGAAGGCAACGGAGACATCAGTGAGCCACCCAAGGAGCAACATGTAATGGGATGCAGGTAAAGCTAAGGAACATGTGGCAATACATAGATTAATAGTTACGGGCTACTTTAAAATATAAGAGCTAGCTAGCAAAAAGTTTGAGCCATGGCCATGCAGTTATAATTAATATAAGCCTCTGTGTGTTTACTTGAGGACAAGTGTGGGAGAGATTTGTCCACGACCGCCAGCAGGCCGAGACACAGGAAATTTTCCAACTACAAATGGCACCCAACGTGGGGCCCTTTATCAGCAAGAAGTAGCCTAGAATACTATGCCCACATTCCCAAAAAAAATGGATGATGGATGTTTGTCTTTATTTAGATTGTTGGTTACAAATTGCTATTGGCCATAGTCAATCTCTTTCTAAAAGAAGAAAGGGATATATGATATGGAAATATAGGATATAGATATGATAGGATAAAAGAGTGGATTGTTGAACCTACTTTTAAAGAGCAACTTGCTAAAAATGTTTTACATTGGTATAGATTTTAGTTTATTAACACAAATTTAAAGTTAATTTTGTTATACTGTATGTGTATTTCTACTCTTGTTTAAGGTATTATGTTTATATAACTCATTTAAAATTGTAATGTATCATTAAGAAATATAGATTAATAGTTAATCATCTATGATAATCAAACTTGTAGTCATATTAGTTAAGTTTTCTAGGTATACATAGATATCATTCAATTAGGTAGGGAATCTTCAAACATTTCAAAGACCTACAGAATATGGCATTTAGTATATTTTAAAAACTTAGATTTTTCTGGACAGTGAGACACGTCTGCTCCTGGCAGCACCAATTTACTTCAAAGAGAAAGATGATGGATATTGCAGACACTCCATATGGAGTTTATCTTCTTCTTGGCAAAAATAGCCATTTGGGCAAGAAACTGTTCTTGTCTGGATTGCTTGACAAAATGTTGTATTGACTGGACATGCAGGACCCATAGGAAGGTGACCATTGAACTTTGCAAGGCAAAATGGTCCTTCAGGTTCCTGCTTCACAGAGGAAACTGCCAGACATTCTACAGGACACAGGGGGAAGTGACTAAAAACTCCAGGCCTATAGGCTGAAGATGGATGTCCCAATGTTGCAGAGGAACTTTGGTTGACTGTCCAGGCAGCCAACTGTCTCTGTCATTCTAGATTTTTGGAAGTTGCTTACAATGCTCTTTCTGTTTACTTAGGTAATATTATATCCTTCTGAGGTCTTGGATGTAGTTGAAGACTAGATAGTTATAATTTTCCTTAGTTATGATAAAAGATAAGTTAGATATGAAACCTTAGACTCACAAATATAGGATAAATAGAATATTTTCTTTGAATTTGCCAGATACAAATAGACTAGATATTGTAACTGTAGTTCTTGCTTGATAACTGTTTTTATTATATGTAATTTTAATAGGTTAAAGTTAAAACCTTCCTTTTGTTTAGACAGAAAAGGGGAAGTGATGGGGGAATGTCTTTCTGTACGCTGTGAATTTGTGTTGCTCTGATTGGTTGATTAATAAAGCCGTTTGGCCTATGGCAAGGTAGCTAGAGGCAGGCAGGAAATTTAAAGAGAGAGACAGGAAGAAGGCAAAGAATACACTAGTGAGCCACCCAAGGAGCAACATGTAATGGGATCAGATAAAGTCACGGAACATGTGGCGATACATAGATTAATAGCTATGGGCTAATTTAAGTTATAGAGCTAGCTAGCAAAAGGCTTGAGCCATGGCCATGTAGTTATACCTAATATAAGCCTCTGTGTGTTTTCTTGGGGATGAGTGTGGGAGAGATTTGTCCTGACCACCAGCAGGCTGAGACACAGGAAATTTTCCAACTACAGAGAAAGAGGATTTTTTTTTTTCATTTTACAATTCCAGGTTGTAGTCCACCATTGTGGGGAAGTCTAGGCAGGGATGTCAAACATCTAGTCACATCACATGCACAGTAAAGAGCAGAGAGAAATAAACACATACTCAATGCTTGCTTGCTTGTGCTTGGCTTGGTTTTTCCAGTCTTACTCAGGAACCCCTGCCTAGGTGCTGCCCACAATGGGTTGAGTCTTCCCATATCAGTTGACAAGATAATTCTCCACAGACATGCCCATGGGCCAATCCACTGTACACAATCCTCACTGACTCTCTCTCTCTCCAAGTGTGATTCTAGGCATCTTAGTCTCTGTTCTATTGCTGTGAAGAGACACCGTGACCAAGTCAACTCTTATTTATTTTTTAAAGCATTTAATTGGGGGCTGGCTTACAGTTTCAGAAGCTTAGTCCATTATCATCAGGCTAGGGAGCATGGTGGCATGCAGGCAGGCATGGTGCTAGAGAAGTAACTGAGAACTTTACATCCTGGTCTTCAGGCAGCTGCCAGAGGGGAGGGGCAGATTGGGCCTGATGTGGGCTTTTAAAACCTCAAAGCCCACTCCCAGCAACACACCTTCTCCAACAAAGCCTCACCTACACCAGCAAGGCCACCCCTCCTAATCCATCCAAATAGTTCACATTCAAGTCTATCAGTTTGTGGGGGTCATTCTCATTCAAACCACCACAGAGGTTACGTCAAGTTGACAACGCTAAATGCCACAGTAACTACTTAAGGATGGAAGTCACAGAAACCAACACTCTTGACAAACTTGGTTATTTTTAAAAGAAACTTCTGAAACCAAAACTTGGAGCCCTGTGGGGCTAACCCAGTAAGGCAGAGTGAGAGAGCCCAGTCCAAACCATTTTTAGAGGGTTTTCAACCAGTCATCACCAGAACAAGGACATCCTCAGTGGTTCCAGGAGGGCAAGACACCTGCAGAGTGGCACTGATCCCAGCTACGCTGCTTAGCTCCACAAGGGGAGCAGAAGACTTACCCAGCCCAGCCCCCATCATCTGAGCTCAGCAAACTGTGGGTTGTCTAAACCAGGTTCTCTGCCCATGGGAAGTTTGTCTGGCCACCTCTATGATCTAGGAAGAACAATGGCCCCTCACCAACTCTGCATGGAGCAAACAATCAGACTTCACCATGGCTGGCAGAGCATATTTGCCCCTCTCAGAGTACAACATCCTACAAAGAGTTCTGAGGGAGGGAGGGGCCACATCTCCCTCAATGTCTGCAGAAGGTGATTTCTGTCCCCAGGCTTCCCAGACATCAGACACAGATCTGCTCTAGCCCCCAATGACAGGCAAAAGTGCCCTGGAGGGAGAGCTGCATATGACAAGTACTTTGCTTCGGCCAGACATGGTGCAAGACTGCAGCCCACAAAAATGGGGTGCTACAGTGTACCACAGGCATTACGAGTGAAGGCCATGGTCAGGAGAGAGGAAGGCTCTGACGTTGCTGAGTCCATATCAAGCCTAGACCTAGTTCTTGGGCTGACATCCCCAGCTCTCCACAAACTCCCCTGTCTATGCATAAAGAGGTAGGTAGATCAGTGTCTTGACTCACATATCAGGGTCCCCACTGCTCCAGCTTTGGGATCTTGAGAAAACGTGTTTTGATCCATCAAATGTCACCTTCCCCAGAAGACATCTGAGTTGTCTGAATCAGAGAAATGAACACAGCACACGAACATGCCTGGAATCCAGGCCCTGGCACTGGCTAGCCATGCCTTGCTGTAGCCTCTACCTATACCCCAGGTGGCAATAGGATCTCACCGTGCTCTGGCAGATGGACAAGGCACCTGAGGCAGGCTTGGCTTCATCCATGACAGCTATTCCAACCTGCCCCATTTGTTGTTCTGTGTGCGTGTTTGGGGAGTAGCCACTGCGGACATGTCACAGCAGCCCATTATTCTGTCCTCATAGTCCTAACAGAGACAGAAGATAGCTGCCATTCTGAATGGGCCTGAGACCCACTGGAGTTCTTCAGAGCCAATCAGCTAGAGGGCGTATTGGCTTTGATTTGGCAAAGAATATTTTGAGACTCATTCAATCTTTCTGTTTTAATGTGTATGAGTGTTTTGCCCACATGTGTGTCTGTGCACCACGTGCATGCCTGGTGCCCTTGCAGGCGGAAAAGGGCCTTGGATACCCTGTAACTAGAGTTACAGACAGTTGTGAACTACTGTAAAAGGTGATAGATATCAAACCTAAGTCCTGTAAAAGTGCAGCAAGTTCTCTTAACCATCTCTCCAAGCCTCACTAAGTGGTATTTGGTTGTTCTTCTTTAAGAGATGGTATTTGAAAAAAAATTGAAGGTCCTAATAACCTTGATGACAGTATCACTGTCACTCCCTTTCCACATGGCCTCATGAAGATCCCAGCCCTAAAGTCCAGGAGACAGCCTCCAGAGGTGGTGTGGTCTGCCTCTTAAACAGTAATTCTCAACCTGTGGATCACGACCCCTTCGGGGGTTTCATATGGGATGTCCTACATATCAGATATTTACATTGTGATTCATAACAGTAGCAAAATTACTGCTATGAAGTAGTAATGAAGTAATTTTATAGTTGGGGGGGGTCACCACAACATGAGGAAGTGTTTTTAAAGGGTTGCAGCATTAGGAAGGTTGAGAACCATCACTCTTGAATATCAGTTCTGTGATAAGTGGCATCCACTACAAGCTGAGGATGAAGGATGGTATTGTCCTGGTTCTTTCCTTCATGGTTCATGCTGAACTTGACATCCAGGCAGCTAATGCCATGGAATGGGACTGTAGTAAAGAGCCTTGGTTTTTCCTGACACCTGTCTTTGGAGCCAACCAAGAGCAATCATCTTCTCAGTAAGACAACTCTAGGCATGACTTATGTTATGAGTGCCCAAACTGCTCAGGAGGCCCCAGGTAGCTCTGAGGTGCCATACCCCTCAACTCTAACAAGAGGTAAGTTCAGGTTAATGTAGCTAGACTTGGCCTCCAAGGAGAAATAGCCACTGTGACCTATGAGTAATACTATTGCCCTTGCTCAGCTCAGAATATCAATCGAGGGCCATCATCAGTGGCTCCAGCTGACAGGATTCATCACAGAGAAACAACATCTTGACATCTAAACTTTGTGCATCTTGAAACCTCTGCTCTGACCCAGACACTATCCAAGTTAGGTGGGGACCCTGATGACAAGCCCTTCATTCCCTGAGGCTCACCTTTCAGACAACAGCACCTAATTCCCACAGGTTCGCTTGCCAGGCCTGGCTAGCAAGCCATCCCCTCCCAAAAAGACAGGAAGCTAGGAGACCGGACTGGGGGTGGGTTATTAAGATGTTTCTCCAGGGTGCATGTCAGGTGATCTTCCGGCAGGGTGAGCTATTATAATTGGAATGAAAATGGCCCCATAGGCTCAGAGGAAATGGCACTATTAGGAGACTTTGCCTTGTTGGAGGAAGAAGGTGGAATATGTCTTTGACATCTCTAATGCTTAAGCCAGGCCCAGTGGTTTTCTTTCTTCATGCTGTCTTTAGATTGAGATATAGCACTCTCAGCTCCTCTTCCAGCACCACATCTGCATGCGCACTGCCATGCTTCCTGCCATAATGGCAAAGGACTAAAACCTCTGAACCGTAAACCAGCCCCAGTTAAATGTTTTTCTTTATAAGTGTTGCTGTGGTCATGGTGCCTCTTCACAGCAATAAAACATGAACTAAGACACCTACCCTCAAGGATCCAGCAACAAGGGCTCCATCTGCCCCACAACCTGTAGGCAGGTCCCACAGGTAACAGAGGTGAGGACTTCTATAAGGTCCTAGAGCTGGGTGCTCCCTCTGTGAGTTCCAAGACTACTGACAGCCAATCTGCAACCAGGTCACTCCAGAATGGGTGACGGCATGGTTAAGGAACCAGGGGGGAGACAGCCACACTCACTTATTTTTGCTCACCTCCCTTCCCCCAGTAAAGCCCACCCACCAGAAGTTTTTATATAGACAACAGTTCCACTTAAATTGTTTCAATGAACTGGCCTTACTACAGAGCCTATGTTACTTAGTACTCCAGTGGATTTCCCTATGTACTCATAGAACTCTATATTATCCATACACACACACATACACACACACACACACACACACACACACACACACACACACACACACACACACGATGGATAATAGTACTCTAATATTTGCTCCACTTAAAGAAAATAAGACCCTGAACACACTGTACTGTGGAAAGAAAAGGGTGGTGTGGACTAAATGATGTCCCTGTGCCCAACAGGGGCTCATTTTCCTCAAAGTCATCTCAGAAACAGGCACACATACACACACGGACACGGACACTTTTGGACAGGGCACATGCACACACATATACACTGACATGTGCCCACATATTCACTCCACAGTTTCTGACAGGAAACCTACTCTGCCCTTTTTACCCCTCCTCAGAGATGAACTCCTACACAGAAGCCTGGCCTGCTCCTTTGTTTGTGGAACAAGACAGGTTCTCCTTTGCAAGAAGTGGTCCCTGGTCTCTTAGTCACTGGATTCATGTGGTTTTCTTCCAGGGAATAGCAATGAATGAGGATAGTCATCCTGTGATCCTGGGGAACCTTTAAGGCTTCCATGGTGCCTTGAGGTGTCTAGACGGGGAATGCTGGAGGGGTGCAGGCAGGAGTGGGAGAGGCTGCCTAGAAAGGAAGAGTCAGGAGGTGCCCCACAAGTCTTCATACCTGAATGGATTTATTCCTACCAGAATTATCTTCTCACTGGGGCTATGGATAAATGAGCCCTCTGTAGGAAGAGGTGATGGGTGGACCAAGCCTGGGTCCCGTCAGCTGAGCATGGCCGGTCCATAAGAGATGGACTTGATATGTGAGGTGCATCAAGAAGAATGAAAGCTTTCTGAATGACTCTGCAGATAGGTGAGCTGAATAGGTATGATTCATGGAATGTGATCTCACTGTTAGAAACACAACTGTGTGTGAGACTCTCTCTCTCTCTCTCTCTCTCTCTCTCTCTCTCTCTCTCTCTCTCTCTCATTCCCTTCCTCCTTCTCTCATTATTCAAAGCATTTGGTGCACAGTTGGATTAATATAGAGATACACACCCTGCAGTGGCATTAGCAGAAGCCAAGGCACTTTGAGGAGGAGAGCTTTCCACATGTGTGTGTGTGTGTGTGTGTGTGTGTGTGTGTGTGTTTATATTTATATTATGTGCATGTGGTGGTTTGATAGGAATGCCCCCATAGGCTCATATATTTGAATGCTTGGTTATTAGGGAGTGGCGCTACTTTGTAGGGATTAGAAGGTGTGGCCTTTTTGAAGGAAGTGTATCACTGGAGATGGCCTTTGAGGTTTCAGACACTCATTCAAGCCCAGTGTCTCTCTCTCTCTCTTCCTGTTGCCTGCTGATTTGGATGTAAACTCTTGGCTACCTCTCTAGTATCATGTCTGCCTGCATGCAGCTGTGCTTCCTATCACGATGATGGTAGGAACTCTAAATGGTCTGAACCTGTAAGCCAGCTCCAATTAAATGTTTTCATTTACAGGAGTTGCTGTGGTCATGTGTCTCTTCACAGCAATAGAACAAAAGACAGTGACTCTGTGTGTGTGTGTGTGTGTGTGTGTGTGTGTGTGTGTGTGTGTGTGCACGTGCGCATGCATGAGTGCGTGTGTGCATGTGTGTGACAGCACTGAAGTGGAGATCAAAAGACAACTGAAAACTTTCAGTGGTCAGTTCTCTCAGGAATCGAACTCAGGTAGCCAGCCTTGACAGCAATCGCCCTTCCTTACCTGCTGAGTCATTTTGCCATCTGTCTTCTCCTTTCTCACAGGGACACCAGTCATGTGACTTTAAGAGCCTGCCCTAATCTCATTTTAATCTGAGTTTTTCCTGCAAAGACTCTTTCCACATAGACCCTATGCACACACAGGTACCAGGAATTGGGGCATCAACATAGTTTTAGGGGGACACAATTTAAGCTCTAGCATGCAAGAATTCTTCTAGAAGCTGTTGTCTCCCCACCGAGTCACCACTGGACCATGGGTGTGTGAGCATTTCTGGGAGAATGAGGCAGAGAGTCCTTGGTCACCTGTGGCAGGAAGGAAGCAGAAGATGATAGTAGTATGTCCACGTTGGTGGAGGCTATCTGTGTCTGCTGGTCTTTACTCTTTTCTGTACCACAGAGACATCTATCCTAAGAATCAAAGCACAAAACAGCTCATGTAACTCCTGGTGAGTGCAGACTGAGGCAAAGGTCACTGGAGACCTTGATGAGCAGATGTCATCAAAACTGTGGCTGGATGTGGCAGGCTGAGAGTATGGAGAAGAGCCACCAGTCATCTTGTAGAGCAGTGGAACATTTGTCCGCTGCCCTTCCCAACACTGCCCAAGGCAAAGCATCCCTGCCAAGCACCAGCTATGGCATTGGAACCCCCCTTGCTTCTGGGCATTTGGTTGTTACAAGGACATAAAGCACTTCTTCCCTTGTAGAAGCATCAGCCATAGGTTGTTAAGAGAGTAGACTGTCCTCTGAGGCCTCTCCACTCACCCTGACCTGTCACATGCTTCATCCACAGCAAGTAGAATGGGCACCTTGAAGGCCAGAGAAGAACTTAGGAAGATGAACCACACAGGGCCAGGCTGTGGCTATGAGGGTAGGCTCAGGTGTAATAATGTTTAGTTCACATCTCTGCCCACCACATTCTTAGAGGGACCTGGGCAATCAGTCTCCCACCTGCACAAGGGGAAACTGCCATCACAGGGACACACTGAGCCAATGCTAAGAGAGTCCAGCAGAGCACCTGTGCAGAAAGTCAGGGTGGGCAGGGAGGGCATCAGGACCACCACTGCACAGTCACTCTTCCCATCCAGATTGTCACACAGGAACCCCACAGGCCTGCCTCTGCCCCCAGCTTCTAGCACTTGCTGGTTTCTGTGTAGCCCATGCCACCCACCCCAGTTCTCATCTTATCCCTCTCCATGTGACAATACACCAGATTAATTTCTTTCTGCTGCAAACACACAGAGGTTTTCTGGCATCCAAACTTCTCTCTGAAGTGTGGTCTGTAGGTACAAAAATGAATGGGAACCAGAAGTGCCATGTCACTATCACTTGGGGGGAATCCTTGTCGAATTCATCCTCTCCCATCCCCACCGACTTTAGACCTGATCATAGTATCTGGCTAGGACTCCAAGAATCCATACGTAAAAGGCCCCTGGGAGGAGCTGGGGAGATGGCTCCATTGGTAAAGTGACTGCTGCACAAGAATAAGGACCTGGCTGCCCCAGTTGCTGGCCAGCAGGAAAGACTCCTTCAGGCAGGCTTCTCCACCAACACCCCCCAATAGGACCCTGCAATCTATAAGACCCATGCCCTACCCCAAATCTACCTATCCCCCTTGGACCTCAGCAGCTTCCTGAGACACAAAATCCACTAGCTCTGATTGGACCAAGAATATCTCCCTGAGACACAGAATCCATCAGCTCGGATTGGACCAAGAGCAACTTCCAGAGACACAAAATCTGCCAACTCCAATTAGACCAAGAGCTAAGACTGGATCCAGTGTGGCCCCCTGAGACACAGACACAGCAAGCACAGATTGAACCAAGAGCAGCTCGCTCAGACACAGGTACCTCTTGCACTAATTGGAGGAAGAGATGAGTAGATGCCAGTGCAAAAATACATACAACAACATAAAGAGCAATATGGCACCACCAGAACCTAGTGGCTCTAGAACAGCAAGACCTGAACATCACGACATAGAATAAACAGAAGAAATTGATCTTAAAAAATAACTTTATAAAGATGATAGATACCAAAAAAAAGTGAAATAACCTCCTTATTTTATTGTATCACCATGGCTTAAAGTTAGATTTCAACAATAAAAATTACATAAAGCCTATAATCTCATGGAAACTAAATAATGCTCAACTGAATCACCAATGAGTCAAGGAAGAAATAAAGAAAGAAATTAAAGACTTCTAAGAATTCAATGAAAATGAATTACAACATACCCAAACTTATGGGACACTATGGAAGCAGTGCTAAGAGGAAAATTCATAGCACTAAGTGCCCACATAAAGAAGTTGGAGAAATCTTACACTAGCAACTTAATAGCACACTTAAAAGCTCTAGAACAAAAAAAATTGCAAACTCACCCAAGAGGAATACATGCCAGGAAATAATCAAATTGAGGGCTGAAGTCAATAAAATAGAAACAAAGAGAATAACACAATCAATAAAACAAAGCATTGCTTCTTTGAGAAAATCAACAAGGTAGACAAGCCCTTATTGAAACTAACCAAAAGGCAGAGAGAGAACATCCAAATCAACAAAATCAGAAATTAAAAGGGAGACATAACAACAGACACTGAGGAAACATAGAAAATCATCAGGTCGTACTTCAAAAATCTGTACTCCACAAAATTGAAAAATCTAAAAGAAATGGACAATTTTCTAGATAGGTACAATATACCAAAATTAAATCAAGACCAGATAAACAATTTAAATAGACCTATAACATCTAAGGAAATAAAAACAGTCATTAAAAGTCTCCCAACCAAAAAAAAGTTCAGGACCAGATGGTTTCAGTGCAGAATTCTACCAGAATTTCAAAGAAAAGCTATTATCAATACTCTTCCAATTGTTCCACATGATAGAAACAGAAGGGACATTACCAAACTCTTTTTATGAGGCTACAGTTACCCAGATACCCAAACCACACAAAGATGCAACAAAGAAAGAGAATTGCAGACCAATCTCCCTCATGAACATTGATGCAAAAGTACTCAATAAAATACTGGCAAACCAACCCCAAGAACACATCAAAAATATCATCCACCATGATCAAGTAGGCTTCATCCCAGAGATGCAAGGATGGTTCAATGTATGAAAATCTGTCAATGTAATACACCATATAAACAAACTGAAAGAAAAAATCCACATGATCACCTCATTAGATGCTCAAAAAGCCTTTAACAAAATCCAGCACCCCTTCATGATAAAGGTCTTGGAGAGATCAGGAATGTAAGGAACACCCAAACATAATAAAGGCAATTTACACTCAACATCAAATTTAATGGAGAGAAACTCAAAGTGATTTCACTAAAATCAGGAACAAGACAAGGCTACCAACTCTCACCATATCTATTCAATATAGTGCTCAAAGTCCTAGCTAGAGCAATAAGACAACAAAAGGAGATCAAGGGGATACAAATTAGAAAGGAAGAAGTGAAACTTTCAATATTTGCAGATGATATGATAGTATACATAAGTGACCCCAAAAATTCTACCAGGGAATTCCTACAGCTGATAAACAACACCTTCAGTAATGTGGCAGGATACAAGATTAACTCAAAAAAAAAATCAGTAGCTCTCCTATGTACAAATGATAAATGGGCCGAGAAAGAAATCAGAGAAACATCACCTTTTACAATAGCCACAAATAATATAAAATACCTTGGGGGTAACTCTAAGTAAGCAAGGAAAAGACAAGAACTTTAAGTCTCTGAAGAAAGAAATTGAAGAAAATATCAGAAAATGGAAAGACCTCCCATGCTCATGGATAGGTAGGATTAACATAGTAAAAATGGCAACCTTACCAAAAGCAATCTACAGATTCAATGCAATCTCCATCAAAATACCAACACAATTCTTCACAGACCTGGAAAGAAAAATACTCAACTTCATATGGAAAAACAAAAAGCCCAGGATAGCTAAAACAATCCTATACAATAAAACAACATCTGGAGGCATCACCACCCCTAACCTCAAGTTCTACTATAGAGCTATAGTAATAAAAACAGCTTGGTATTGGCATAAAAACTGACATGTGGACCAATGGAATTGCATCGAAGATCCTGACATTAATCCACACACCTAGGAACACCTGATTTTTGGTAAAGAAGCCAAAACTGTACAATGGAAAAAAGAAACTATCTTCAACAAATGGTGCTGGAATAACTGGATGTCAACATGTAGAAGACTGCAAATAGATCCATATCTATCACCATGCACAAAACTCAAGTCCAAGTGGATCAAAGACCTCAACATAAATCCAGTTACACTGAACCTGATAGAAGAGAAAGTAGGAAGTAGTCTTGAATGCATTGGCACTGGAGACCACTTCCTAAATGTAACACCAGTAGCACAGACACTGAGAGCAACAATTAATAAATGGGACCTCTTGAAACTGAGAACCTTCTGTAAGGCAAAGGACACAGTAAATAAGACAAAATGACAGCCTACAGAATAGGAAAAGATCTTCACAAACCCCACACCTGACAGAGGGCTGATCTCCAAAATATATAAAGAATTCAAGAAATTAGACATCAAATGGCTGAAAGACATTTAAGGAATTGCTCAACATCCTTAGTCATCAGGGAAATGCAAGTCAAAATGACTCTGAGATACCATCTTATGCCTGTCAGAATGGCTAAGATCAAAAACACTGATAACAGCTTATGTTGGAAAGGATGCAGAGTAAGGGGAACACTCCTCCACTGTGGGTGAGAGTGCAAACTTGTACAGCCACTTTGGAAATCAGTGTGGCGGTTTCTCATAAAATTGGTAATCAGTTGTGGTGGTATTGTGTTCCCCAAAATATTGTGTGCCCTAATAAACTTACCTGGGGTCAGAGACAGAACAGCCACTAGATACAAAGACTAGAAAATGGTGGCACTCACACCTTTAATCCTAGCATTCCAAAGGCAGAAATTCATGTGTTCAAGGATACAGCCAAGCATGGTGACTCATACCTTTAATCCCAGAAAGCAAGCCTTTAATCCCAGGGAGTAATGGTAGAAGGCAGAAAGGTATATAAGGTGTGAGAACCAGAAACTAGAAGCATTTGGCTGGTTAAGCTTTTAGGTTTTTGAGCAGCACAATTCAGCTGAGAGCCATTTGGATATGAGGACACAGAGACTTCCAGTCTGAGGAAACAAGATTAGCTGAGAAGTTGGCCAGGTGAGATTAGCTGTGGCTTGTTCTGTCTCTCTGATCTTCCAGTGTTCACCCCAATACTTGGCTCAGGTTTGATTTTATTAAT